>BLKR01003093.1:0-161415 GCA_011170035.1 Teleogryllus occipitalis | reverse complement strand
GAAACTGGGTTCGATATTTCTAGTGTTTAAGTGTTAATAATCTAAGTATTTAATTATCTTTAATGTTAAGCGGAATTTCAAATAGACTTTGTACGAAATTTATGATAGAGAAGAATCGTAGACGTGTTTGGTATTCAAGAATTCGTGTTGATCGTAGGTAGTTTCATATAAGATAGCAGCTTGGAACGCCAATGGCTTGCTACAACACCGAGAAGAAGTCAAGTGTTTTCTTCAATTAACAAATACGGATTTCATGCTCATTTCAGAAACTCATTTCTCTAACAAACGTTTTTTCTCGCTTCAAGGCTACAACATTTATTATATAAATAATCCGGACGGTACAGCTCATGGAGGAATAGCTATACCTGTTCGGGAAAAAATTAAACATCACTTAAATTCTCATTATAGCTCCACGTATTTGCAGGCAACATCCATTCAAATAAGTGATGCATTCAGAACATTAAATATTGCAGCAATATACTGCCCTCCGAAATAGTATAAAATCCAGAGTTCACAATTCGCAAGCTTCTTCAGAACACTTGGACCAAGCTTTATTTCTGGCGGTGACTACAATTCAAAAACATACATTGTGGGGCTCCAGACTAACCTCCCCGCAAGGTAAATCTCTATATGAAACTATAATAAACGAAAGATTATCCTCATACTCTCCTGGCGAACCCTCTTATTGGCCGACATACACTAAAAAAATTCCCGATGTATTAGATTTCTTTATTGCAAAAGGAGTAAACCAAAGTTACATTCACACCTACTTGTCACAAGATCTATCGTCTGATGATTCACCAGTTCTACTAGCCATTAGCTCAATCATTATTGAAGACAATAAGCAAACCTCAATCCTCAACAATAGAACAGATTGGAAATATTTCTCAGAATGGCTAATTAATAACAGCACAGCTAATCTACCATTGAAAACTGCATTCGACATGAAGCTATAGAATACGTAACCAGTCAAGTTCATCAAGCTGCATGGCATTCTACACCAGAAATCAAGCAAAACAAAACTATATATCCCACAAGTAATAAGAGAAAAGGTGAAATCAAAACGTAAATTAAAGAAACAACAGGAAAGTAAATCACTAAAGACCCAGCAAAAAAACTAAATTCAGCTTCGCAAAAACATCATACTCTAGACCTTCCACATCGACTTTAAATTGTTCATTTCAGAAATTATAATTAATAGTTAATTTGTATTAATAATGTATCATTGGTGGAGTACGGTCATGGGATTTTACTCCTCTCATGTATTTGTTTATGTAAATCTATGTAATTTTGCCAAATGTTTGTTCACAAACAAATTGCAAAATAAAATATAATAATAAAAAAAAATCGTAGGTAGTTGCGAATAGGTACCCACATGCGGAACAATTTCGAGAGTCCAGAACACGTGGTAATTTATTATCTTTATTTGTAAAACTGATAACAAAACTGAACACTCTAGGTGATATTTTTTTTTTTAATTTATTTATTTCCACAGACCAGCATAACTGCTTTACAGGGATTGTTTACATTTAAATCTCAAATCAAAACACTTACAAAAATAAATAAATAACAAATAGATTAACTTCATTCAGCACTGACACAAAAGGTAGCATTCATAAAATACATTCATTCTTTTATAAATAGAAATAAGGGAAGCCCAACAGGTTCCTCATTATTGTATGTTGTTCTAAGTAAAGTCGAATTTTATTTCTTGTATTGTTTATTTTAATTCATAGGATTTATGGGGGGTCAGCAAATTGGATAAGATATTTGTCATATGGAAATCTATTTCTGATTCGGGATGTTGTTGCTGATGACCCAAGGTTGTAATGGTCACTTGTAGGTATTTTATGTAGATTTGTGAAGAAGGAATGTGAACGTTTAAGCATTACTTGGTGGATAGTTTCTATTTTTAATTCTGAATGTAGTTGAGTGTTTCTAATAAACCAGGAAGCATTTACTGCTATCCGTAGGATTTTATTTTGGAAGGTTTGTATTTTCTTTATGTTAGTAGCAGAGGTGTTGTACCATATTGGGCATGCGTACATTATAATGGGAAGAACTATTGCTTTATAAAGCACTAGAGTACATTCTGTTTTGAGGGCGGATTTTCTGTTGATTAATGGATACAATTTATGTAGTCTTCTGTTTGCTTGTATAAGTTTTTCATTTATATGATTAGTCCATGTTAGTCTTGTATCTATTAATACTCCAAGATATTTAATTGGTTTGTTTTTTGGTAACCAGTCAAGTGTTTTATTAAATAGCTTTAGAGGTTTGGGAGTAGTGTTTATTGGGCATAGTGTGAATATCTTTGCTACACATTTGTTGGGGTTTAATTTTATCTTCCATTTGTCTGCCCATAGTGATACTTTGTTTAGTTCTTCTTGTAGATTTTCTGTAGCTGTATTTAAACATTTGTTAGAGGTTAGTATTGCACTATCGTCAGCAAATAACGCTATTGTAGTGTTTTGGGTTGTTGGGAAATCTGCTGTAAATATGTTGAACAAAGTTGCTGATAACGGGCTGCCTTGTGGTACACCTGCTGTGATTCCTTTTTGTGTGGAGTAGGTTGAGTTTATTCTTACTGAAAAGACTCTTTCTTTTAAGAAGCTTTGTATTATTTTTACTAGGTAAAGAGGTAGGCCTGATTCCTGTAATTTAAATATCAATCCTTCGTGCCAAACTCTGTCAAATGCTTGGCTTACGTCCAAGAATACTGCTAGAGAGTGCTGTTTTTCTTCAAAATTTTTATATATTAGTTCTGTTATTCTTAAAAGTTGGTGTGTTGTGGAGTGTTTTTCTTTGAAACCAAATTGGAAAAGTGGTATGTATGATATTTCATTTATGTATTTTAGGAGTCGTTTTAGTATTAGTTTCTCCATTACTTTGGCTATGATGGGGATCAGACTTATAGGTCTATAGTTTTCTGTGAGTGTTGGGTTTTTACCTGGTTTTGGTATTGGTATTACTATGGAGTGTTTCCATTTCGTGGGATAATATCCAATTCTTAACATTGAGTTGAATATTGCAGTTAAGTAGCTAATTGCTTTCCTATTTAGTTTTTGTAATAGAATAGTTGGTATTTGGTCTATTCCAGCTGATTTTTTCCTATTTAGGTTTTTAATTGTTTGATAGGTTTCATTTGGTGATATATATTTTACTGGATGTGGAACTGTTGTTAGTTCACAATTATTGATTTGATTTGTAGTGATATTATTTGAATTTGTGTTTAGGGCAAAAGTTTCTTGAAAGTGTTCAGCCAATATTTCACATTTTTCTTTTGTTGTTGCAGCTGTTTTATCTAATTTCTTTAGTTCTGGTATGACTGTTGGTTCTTTTAATATTTGTTTTGTAGCCTGCCATAAGTTGCTGTCTTTAGGATTTATCTTTTTAATGTAATTTTTATATTGTTGGATTCTGTGTTCGTCTAATGCTGTTTTTACTTGGTGAGTTAGTTTATTTAGAATTTTCTTTAATTCTGAGCTTCTCGATTGTTGCCATTGGCGTCGAATTTTGTGTTTCTTTTGAATTAATTTTTCAATGTAAGTAGGTATAGTTTGCTGTGATAATTTTGGTTTATGATTAGGGTTGGTATTTGCTTCTTTTGCTGCTTTTCGTATAATTTTAGTGATAGAGTCTACGGCAGAATCAATTTCTTCTCTATTTTTCATGAACCGGTCTGTGGGAAGAGTGTTCTCTATATTTGTTTGGAATTTTATCCAATCTATGTTTTTTGTGTCTATGCCATAAGGCAATTCTGTTTTAATATAGTTTATGTCCGATGTGATTATTACGGGACAGTGGTCAGAGTCCAATTCAGGTAATGAGTGAGCATAGAGGGTATGTGTTAAATTTTTAATGATGGCAATGTCAAGGATATCTGGTTGAGCATTACGGTTTTTGGGGTAGTGAGGAGGATTTGTTGGTGCTAAGATTTGAAAGTTTAAAGTTGTTGATGCTTTCAGTAATTTCCTCCCGTTAGGAGTATTCACTTTGCAGCCCCAATTGATATGTTTGCTATTCAGGTCTCCCATTATAATGGTAGGTTCTGTACTGTGTAATATTTGTTTTAAATCATTTATATTAATTTGATTTTTAGGTGGTTTATATGCTGTTATGATATTTAAGAATAAATTTTTTAATGTTATTTTTACTGCAATCAGTTCAAGATCATTCGATTTTGCAATAGAAATTAATGAGTGCTCCAGTTTCTTTTTGATTAGGATAGCTACTCCTCCTGCTGCATGTTGGCATATTCTATCTTCTCTATGGCAGATGTATCCAGGTATTTTAAGTGTTTGTCCAGGTACAAGGTGTGTCTCTGTTATGCATGCAATCGTTATTGCGTGATTTTTTAGGAAGTAGATGAGTGTGTTTCTTTTATTTAGTAATCCATTAGCATTCCAGTTTAAGAATGTTATTGATTTTAAGTTGGGCTTTTTATCCATTTCTTATTATATTTGATATTTGGTTTGATATCATGTTTTGTATTTGTGGCATTATTGTTGATATTGTTTGATTGATTATTGTTGGTAACATCTGCATTATAATGTGTGTAATGTTTGACTGTATGTTGTTTTGTGTAACTGTTTGTGCATATGTGGGTTTGGGTATGTTTTGTTTGTTATTAAATGCCATTTGTCTATATAATGGGTTGTGATTTATATTTGTTTGTTGTGAGTTTATTTGTGTGTGAGATTCATTTCCATATATGTTTTGTGTTTGTGAGGTTTGGTAAGAGTTATTGTGTTGGTTTGATTCTTGAATTCTCTTACTTTTTGGAAAGTATTTACATTGTCTAGAAGTCGCCATATGATTTTCTTTACATAGAGTACAAATTGGGGGTGGAGGGTTTGTTGTCTGCAATAATTCACAGTCTTTAGTCCAATGTTGTTCCGCACAATATCCACATTTTGGGGTCATTGTGCAATAATTTTTTGTGTGGCCATAAATAAAACATTTTTTACATTGAGGTGGGCCTTGTGGTTTCCTTCTTAATTCTACTTTTACAATACAGTGCAGTAGTTTGTCCAATTTAAATATTTCTCTACCTTCAATTGAGTTAGTTAATTCTAGTGCAACTACTCTAAAGGGTAATTGTTCTCTGTTAGTCAATCTAGTTACTTTTTTTATCGGATAATTTAGACTTTCTAATTCATTATAAATCTCTTCCTCTGTGAATATTATGGGAACGTTTTTTATTACTACTGATAAGTTTTTTTCTGATTGTACACAGTATGTATAATAAGGGACATTTTTCTCTTCACAATATTTTCTGACTTTTCGGTAGTCGGTAACATTTTTCAGTAATATTTTTACCGAATCCCCTGTTGTTTTAAGAGAAAACCCATTTCCTATTAATTGCGATAGGTCTTTAGATAGGAGTGTTACGTTTCCTGCGTTTCTAATGCATATGGGAGGTATTTTTATGTTTTCTGGTTGTACTTCTATATTGTTTACATTTTCATCTGATTCTTCTACTGTTTCTAAAATTGAATATCTATTTAGTAAATTATAGTCTTTTACTACACTATTGTTTAGCATTCTGCGCTTTGCGTCACTATAATCACTTACTTTTGTAGGTCCTCTTTTTTTTGTCATTTGTTGATGTGAACTTGTTTGATGATGGTCACTGGTGCTTTCTGCTGATCTATCTTCTGTGGGCTGATGGTTTCCGGGGGGCTGACCAAGTTCCGGATGTGTTTGAGGAGCATGTTGTCCTGCTGCCTCCGTGCTGCTTGTTGGGTCGAACCGTGATTGTTGAAGCTGTTGTTGTAGTAATTGGTTTTGTTGCTCTAATTTTTGAAGATGTTCTTGTAGAAGGTGATTTTGATGTAAGAGATGTTGGTATTGCTGTTGTAGATTTTCCATTTGATTTTCGTGTGTGAATTGTGAATTGATTAGAGTCGTGTAAGTGTCACTAGATCCTTCATTGTTCAGTAGTTCCATGGATCTGCTGATATGTCCCCCTAGGGGGACATCTTCTGATAACATTTTTGATACTTTATAGCACTATTAATTGTCTTTCACTTTTGCACTTACTGGTTTCAACACTGTATTGGCACAATTGTAGTTAAATGCACTTGTCCATGTGGCGTTGCACCAATGTTGATATACAATTGTTCGTATTGTAGTTTTGCCGCAATGCGGCAAAACGGTCGTGAGCTACGCCTATGCAAAAGAATTTATCGATCGCACCGGCACTGTAAAATTTGGACTTTGGCACTGATAACGGCGCAAGCGATTCGGAGCCAAGGTACGTCCGTCCCGCTCGGCGGTTGAGAGCAAACTTAGCAACTACTTAGGGGCTATCCATAAATTACGTGAGGTGTTTAGGGGGGAGGGGGTCAAGTGAATATCACCTAATCTTACGTAGGGGAGAGGGGGTTTCGACAAATATCACGTAATTTTTGCTAAAAAAAACACTACTAAATTGCGAGAAAAATGTGACAATTTACGTAAAACACGTTTCTATACTAAAATATGGCTATCTTGCACAATAATTTTTTTCGCGGTTATGTGAATGCTACAATAAGTAACATAATTACTGAGAAAAAAATAACAAAACTTACCAAACTTTTTATCTTTAAGAAGATAAATCTCATTACCTGTATTTTATAGAAATTTCAAAGAAAAATTATCGAGCGTTTTTGGAAGTGCAATAATATTCATTGTAATTCAGTCACTCTATTTTCTAAATACTAGTCGTATGTAGTCTTAAATATAATTAAGCATTTTTTAAATATATCTTAGTGCAATCAATCTCAAATATACGTATTTACATTAAAAATACGCATTTTGAAAAATCTCACGTGAGATTAGAAGGGAGAGGGGGAGGGGATCGAGTCTAATCTCACATCTCACCAAGGGGGAAGGGGGAGGCGAAAAAAGGCCAAAATCGCCTCATCTAATTTATGGACGGCCCCTTATCGGCGCCATAACGAATTTTTTCACATTTTCTCAATTTTCTTTCCCCTAATAGTGGACTTGAAATAAGTCTCTAAGAATATTACAGAATAGCAAACATTATATAAGAATATTACAGAAAAGCAAAACTTTGCCCTATTGCAAATTTTCAATGAAAAATTTCGAAATGTTAAGTTAGGAAATGTTTCAGTGAGCCTGATAATGTGAAATTGAACTTTTTCTTAATTCATTGCGCCCTCTTATTTCTCGACGCAACGCGTCTCTTCGCCCCTGGTCGAGTCTTGAGCGCGAAGTAATTCTCCATTAATATCTGTATATATTATCGAGCACCTCTGTGTTCCAGAGGGCGCTGTATTTTTAATGTCTCGTCTAGTCAGTTGTCAAAGAGGACCGCCAAGTAGCATTTGGACATGGTCAGTTGTTCATGTGTGTTGTTGTGCTGTAATTCGAAAGCTGTGAAGATTCTAGGACGATCATTCCAATCGGTGAAGATAAAATTAATTCTAAGTATTGGCGCCAGCATATCAGTGATGTTTCTTCTAAAAAGCCATGTAGATGTGCTGTACGAAACTGCCGTGCGCTGCCGTGGATATTACAAGAAGGGTCTAAAGTCCATATATTTAGTTTCCAAAAATATAACGAAATGCGATGAAAATGACTTGCTGAACATCGACGGAAATTCAATCCTTCAAGAACATCCAAGGTAAGTTAAGTATTCATTTTATTCAGTTCATCGCGAAAAACCTTTTAGAATGTTTTGCAACATGTTCCATACATGAGTAACATTCATTTTCTATTACTTAGACGAAGTTTGAAATCAACGTATTACAGTGAGTTTACTCTTAAAACATTACACAATTCAAATAATAAGTCTTACTGAAACGAACATTTAAATAATTTCAAAATTTTTTGTTATGTATTATACTAGGACATAATTAAGATTCTAATTCCGTTCAAATTAATTTTTAGTTCGTTCTTGCTAAATGCGATGGTTGATTTATTATTGTACTTTGAGAATGATCTTCGTGATGTTTATATTCTTTTGCTGTTAATTACTACTAGTATTAAACATGTAATTTTATGCAATATTTTACAGGTTTGCCATCGCCAATTTCATGAGGGAGATACATTGTGGGAAACAGTTGTGTATGATACGACGGGTGAAAAATTATTTTCTAAATTCAGTGTCTTTCAATTAAAAAACCCGTGGTGTCTTCCGTTTTTCTTGATGGGTCTACCTATCTTTCTAGAAAAGAAATAAGACGAAAAACTCCAGAAAAGAAAAGAAGACTAAAGAACTCCCAATTGGTTGCTGCTAGTGTGGTTCGCAGCAAGTTTATAACCAACAGTTTTCTTGTATAACCTTGGAAGATTTGATGAATAATTTGAGGAAAGTTACAGTGTCTTCAGTTTGGACAATTGTTAAACAAAGTGATGATTGTGTTTCTCTTTTAAAACTAATGAGAAAACCAGTGGAAGTCCGTCCGCCTTCGGGAGTCTTCGCTCCCCTTCGGGTCGAGCTCCCTTGCCTGCTAGCTTGGTAAAGCCTCAATGGCCTAGGCACTAGCTCCAGGCAAGGCGAACCCACCAGCCTTCGCGCAGAGCTCAGAAACCACATCCAGTGATTTCCCTCTCTGTAGTTATAGATATTGCTTTGAATTTTAGTTTATGCAGAAAAAATGCTCCAGAAATAAAGAAATCAAGATTTTCCAAGGAACATTAACAATATTCATTTAATTTCAGGTATGTTGTATTTGTTTTTTATTAGAAGAATATTTTATAGAAGACGACTGTGTGTCTGAAAATGTATCAGAAATTAATACTCTTTACTGGTAGAGCAGATAACTGAAAATAACTGTTATTTTAAGTTTTTAATTGGAAAAAATATAATTAAATAACGTTCATAAAAACGTAATAATTTTAGCTTCATCTTAATTATATTTTGCTGCCTTTTATGGTCAATTTCATCACATAACTGTCGGATATTGAAATACCATGCATATAGTGGCTGTGGATGTGGTTGCTTGTACCAATGTGGTTATAGATACATTGCTTTTTCAGCATGAAAAGTATGCAAATGAATAAGTTCTTTTTGATGGTATTTACCCTAGTGGACATTATTCAGAACACACGATGAAGATGTTGACTTGGCTAGCAGTGAATACATTTTTTTATTACATCAAGTAGATCAAAGACTAAATACTTTGAAAATTGCTGAAAGTTGACTAATTTGACTGGATAATTTATAATTTTATAATATTCTATGTGTGAATATATTAATAAATGTGACCAAACGTTTTGCACATACATTATCATTTATATATAACCCACTACCTTTATTATCTTTCACTACATTCATTGAAATAATTTTAAATACTTGGGGATGTAAACTATCTGCCGTATGTTCTTGAGATCAGTCTTAAAAACTTGAAGGTAAATGTATTTAAAACGAATTTCTTATGGATTCTTGAAATAAATATAGTACTTAATTTCCATGATGTGAACATTAAATGGGGACTTTTTTCTATTTTTGTAATATTTTTCCAGAAAAGTAAACGCAAATGAAGGAAGGGTTTCTAGTATAACTGGGAACTGCGCAGCTGTCCAACGTTCAGACTACCTATGATGACGTCACAAATCAGTGTGGAGACTTTCTATATCCAGGGGATGTTGCCCTGCGTCACTACCCAGCGGCCACAATTGGGAAAGAATTAAGAAAGGAGTTGGGGGTTAGGACACTTCACAGGGGTTCGACTAGCCCTTGTGAAGCAGCTAAACTCGTTTTGTTGTAACAAATTACACTTGAGATTGGACGGAAATCGAACTGAGTGATGAAACGCTAGCGACTTTGGTATGAGCCATGAGCAAGCTTCTTTTCACATAAAAGTTTTGATTTTTCGAGAAACTTCATAAGAAATCATTTGAAGCTTTTGTGTTCACAGTTGTAATCGTGAATAGAAAATGCCCTTATGCAAATATTAAAGAGAGAGATACTTTAACAAATTACTTTTCTATAGTTTTTGAAAAATGAAAAGAATACACCAAAATAACGTATATCTCATGTAATTCAGTGTATTTAGTGCTATCCGTTTAAAAGCTTTAAAGAAAGAATTTGGAGCCATTTTTTAAGAAAATCTTTTAAAATTGCTTTTTTAAATTACTATTTATTAGTTAACTAAATATGATCATTAATTCCAAGAAAAATCGTTGATTATCTCTATGTTAATATCATGCGTGCAATTAAAACTTCACTGTGCAATTAAAACTCCACAACTACCGATCATAATTCAGAAAAAATCAAAATCGGTTAACCACATTACACAAACACCATTACACAAACGTGGCCAAAGTATTTCCAGTCGGCCATTTAACGTGAACAAAAGTGTACATCTCATATTACGTAGTACCTACATCAACTACAAATAAATAATATATGAATATAACTAAATTGACGAAGTCGAATTTTCGGAAAACTTTCTATTTTCGAAAACTGGAAAATAATTCCAGATTTCAGAAGTCTAATATTGAAGACAGAGATATTGGTCATAAATATAATATCTTTAAAAAATAGATCTTTCAAAAAACTCATGAACAATTATTCAATGGAAAAAACAGTGTTTTTCGCGGAATTTCTTGAATTTTTTGCAATTTTAAAAATGTATTGAAAACCATTCCAATTTTGTTAAAAAAATTGCAAGGATAGAGCTTAGGTCGCTTTAAAACAGTCTCGTTTTCCTTGAAACATCTGGATTTTTGTTCACTCCAGAACTTGATTTCGTATCTCACCGCGGGGAAAACGCTTTTGCGGGTTCATATGGTAGTGTGATATTCCATAGACATTATAAATAATGCGAGGAAGTATGTGATGTTGTAGTTGTACTAGTTTCTATTCTAGATCTTCTGTGATATATTGAGTCTCCGTTTGTTTATAAAACAGTAACATCGGGAGGAAATAATATTGAAGTGAAAGGATTGTTTTTCTGAAAATGATGCAAGGCAAAATAAGGTCAACCAATGAACCCATTTAAAGCTCTGTATTTTAATGACCTTCTTTCGAAGAAAAAATTCACATAACAGAATATGAAATTGTTTGAAATAAAAATAATACTGGGCGTTATACTTGTAGCGGCTTCAGGGTGTGTGGTACAAGTACCCATCTGAATGCAGGAGATGACTTCTTCCTATTATCGTGTTTCTGAAACATATGAAGAAGAGGATGAGTTATCAAATATATATTGAAAAAGCATGGAAGAAATTTGAGGGATGGAGATGAGGGAACTGCTAATATTAGTAATAAGAAAATTATTACACAAGAATAAGAAAATAATGAAGTCCTTGACTCTGAAGGGAAATCACTCTTAACTTTCTCACCTTACTACATAACATAAGAAAGAATTGTAATCGTGTGCAGGAAATCCACGATTTTTTGACATAAAATATAAAATGCTTAGGTTGATACTTAGATCTCAAGTTAAATTAGGAAAAACATATAAATGTTAAAGTGACCAAAACCAAAAAAACAATTCAATTACATCCATTGACTTAAAATAGAGCCAATATTTATAAATTTGCAATAGACGTAAAAGAATTTTAAGTCCCATAATGTACTCCAGCCCAATTTGAATTACTTTGATTAAATTTTCTTCCACATACTTGAAGTCCTACAAAATAAATTCCTAAGAACTGTTCTCAATGCCCCTGGGTACAAAGCAAACCCCCAATTCCACAATAACTTGGAATGTGTAGATCAAGAGATACACTTTGTATCTAACCACCAACTTTGAACATACCCCCAAAACCCCCAGTTCTACTTATCAATACCCCACTTACCAAACAAAATTAAAAAAACAATTTCCATAAAACATATTCATGAAAAAAATTGCTGATTTTCATCCCGACTGAGGATCCGAAAATGAATTTTCTCCCGCTTTGTAACAGCATATAAATTTTATACTAGAACATTAGCATTTGACCATAAATATATAATATTAATAATATTAACTGAACTTCTCATTTTACTTCAAGAATAATATACTGAAAAGAAAAAAAACAATGCCCCACAATACGAGTTTGAGGGGTCAATTTTCCTGTCGTAAAACTCAGATTTCTCCCGTAGCATTATAATACTGTCACATCTCTACGTAAGTAGAAAGTAGGCAGTTAGTATTACCAAGGTAAATAAGCAATGCTTCCGTTTCCCTTTTCTAATTCAATGATAGGTTTTGCTTGTCTTAAATAATTAAAAATGGATGCATTTTTATTCCCACACAGAAAAATGTAAAAAACTATCACTTTCAACTATAAACGCATGCGATCGTGTACATAATTTGCTCTTTTTTTTTTCTTAAAAATGCTGGAATACATTTTTTTCTAATTAATTGATTCTCATTCATCGGAATTTACCAATATGTCACTAGACACAACACCTCTCTGGTTCAAATTTGAAAATTCGAAATTAAATATTCAACGATGAAATTAAAAGAAACAATACACACGTACAACATACCTGTGTAGATGACTCACAAACGAGGTCTTAGACAGGTTTGTCCACAGATGTTCCGACAGCACTTCATATTGCCTTGACAACTGAAGTCGTCGGTGCACAGATCGATACATGGGCCATTGCTTGGCGGTGGGCACCTGCCTGGCTTTTGGGCGTCCGTGGGCCCCATCAAGAACGCACCTACAACCAGCAGAACGAGTACCTTGGTGTATCCGGCCATGTCTAAGCGAGGGTGGATGTACTCGAAGTCTGATGCTGCAGCAGCTCGCTGCTCCCGTTTTATACGATCCATTCTTGATCGGAGACTAGAGAGGGATTCCCCTTTAGAGAACCAGGAAACTTTTCAGCGAAGAGTTGGAAGACAGACGCCCCTCATTTCACATGAAGTGGAGTAGCTCTATTTTCCCCCAAGGCGATCCCCCTACGTGGATAAGGAACATTTGCTTGTCAGCGTGCTTTCTCTGTTTCCTGTTTCCTTGTTTTGTTGTTTTTGATTTTAGAATAAATTATTCTGCAATTTTATTTTCTAATTCCTCTGTTAAACGTGGAATATGTCAACAGAAAGAAAATATCCATTAAAAACATACAGGATTTGGTGTACCGTAATCTCCTATATCGTCCACCGTTAGAATGTTCTTCGTAATTTTTATTGTTACGGAAGTCTTTTTGAAGTGTTAACTGGTTGGACATCAGTACTATTCTCAATAGGCCTTCCTTACGAACCTGCGAGGCCAATTTTTTCGTAAATATTCCTGCTTCCTCGCTAAATGGGGAACTCCCCTGCTTAGACCACAGCACCCTGATGGAGTAAAAGGTTGCTAGACATTTTCGAAAAATTGTATTGTAATGCTCCGTCGGGAGTACATGAGGTGTTTAAAAGAAATCGGTGTAGCTGGATGAAAAATGTAGTCTTATTCTAGACATGTCAAGTTCGCGGACAAGGCAACTAGCTTGCTAGATAAAATCGGTGGTTACAGCTGAAATGTGAAAATCCACACTGATGGGTAAAATAGACACATTATTCCTCAATAAAATATGCATTTTTACTCCAGCCCTACCACTGCAAAACTGTGCTACATATTAAGAGCTTTTAAACTTGCAAAGGATCTTATACGCAGCACAGTTATTGCCTTTTCGACATTGTTGAAGCTGAAAATATATTCAATGGTGATTCGAGTGCAACAATGATAGAGAACATGCATGAATTGTTCTGTGGCATACCATTTAATAAGGCTGTAGCAATGACCTGGTTCCCAAATTACAAAGATATTTCTGAAAATGGCATAATAAGCATTCAGGAAGAAATAGCAACTCCAGTAACAGGCAGAATTTTGGCGACTTTACACATATAGATGAATCAATGGACACACTCCATTAGGAGAACACAGAACACTTTTACCATATTTTACATGAATGTTTTCTATTTCAGAACATCAGACGCAAGTACAAAATAGGTGAACAAGAGCAAGAACTTTTCTAAACATCTGAAGAGTATCAAAGAAAAGTACTTCAGTTCTGCAAATTAAATAATATCTTAAACGATATACAACCCCGCAAAATCTATTTCAACATAGTACAATATTGTAATTTTGTTTTTAACAATGTTATACATTATAATCCTGTTAGCTATATTTTTCTGTACTATTTTGTCTGAGTGCTATTTTTATAACTGATGTAAATGTTTTGTAACGTCTTACGTCAGTCGCTTATGACCCAATAACGTATACACTAATGACCATAGATGTCAATGTGACTTAATATTTTTTAAATGTATTTTACACTACATTCAGATGTTACACTACAGAGTAGATGTTTCGAGGAATTTTTCATTGTCATTGCTCTTCAAATAACTGACCTGTTAAACTCTCATACATACTCGTACTATAGAAAAAGTATTGCCATGAAGAAGTGCCTATTTTTTTTTTTCAGAGTAAATCTAGTTTTGAGGATCACTTATATCGAAAAATAGAATTTTTGTTGCTTCTGTATGAAGTAAAATACTCCCTGGGATACGCAGTGAAACCAGAAGCCTCGTTTTTTCTTCATACCCCAAAATTGATTTTCGGGAAAACGTCTGTCAGAATTTTCACCAAATTCATAAGATTTTAACCACAAGTGATATCCCCAATCGTTTGAGATCTTAGATTATTCCGGACTGGACTATATGTAATTTTTAAATCTGTGATGTCAGTAATATTACCATTAAAGGCGTGTAAGTACAAATACTTCAATGATTTCTAATGAAGTTTTTCTAAATATCGTGTAATTGGGAATTTTGAGTAACGCTCAAAAGGCATTTCTACAAAAACTGTACCAAATTTCCTCCGAAATTTCTTAATGAAAAGTTATTTTCTTCTGTTATATTCAAGTCCCATTTCAATTGAACAATTAGTGGCTGCAAAATAGAAAAATGTAACATGTACATATTTTTATACAATTCTAAAATATAAGTACGTATTACAAGAAAGAAAAATACTCGATTGAGAATATTGAGACTACCTGTCAATAATTTAAGTAAAGTTATTTAATTTTCAGTAACTCGTTAATTACCGAGTGCGACGTTGATAGATTTTAAAACTAAAAGGTCATTCCATGTCAAGTGGTCTAATTTTGTGTTGACTTATTGATTAATTAGTGATTCTGGACACGTCAACTTCTGACATCAGTCCCGTAAGTGTAGGGTGTGATTTTTAATTGCTGGAGGTGGTGGTGATCTTCACCCGCTGGGTGGCGAGATCCGGCGCCGACCCGTCGAGGTGAGTCAGTCCACGTCCAGACGGAGGGATGCAGGGAGGGCTCTTAAGTATTCCTTTCTTTCACCAATTTCTTCTCCCCGTCGTTCATTCTCGTTCTTTTATACCATCCTGTCTCTTTTCTTCTTCCCCTTCTATTTCCCTACCCCTTCCCGTACGCTGAACGCCCTCCCATGTGTTTGCCGTGCATGACGACCCGTGTCGGATGGAATGTCTGTCCTGGCAGTGGAGGGGTCTGTTTGTTTTGCAACTACTCATACTGTGCTACTTTCTGCTTTACACCTAGGGATACGTTGTTTACGTACTTTGGGGAACATTCCTTGTAGGCTTCAATACACTTCCTTTTGGCCTCGGACTCTTCTAGACGGGCAGTAGGGAGCTAATCCGCTCCCGATCAATCGACTCGGACTAGGTCTTGTACTGAACTCCAGGGTGAGCGGAGGGATCCACGGCGGGGCTGTGTCATCCCCCACCTATATCGCCGTGTCAACCCTGGCACCCCAGTGGGATGTCCCCGTGTTGGACTCCGTAGTGGGTGGGAACATGGAGACGAAATCGCTTCGATGCCATGGAGTAAAAACCAAACTCCTTGCCCACTTTCGCAAGGAAGAGGCGATGTTTCAAAAGATGAATGATTTGAATAGTTATTTTTATCAGAGGGGAAGAGAAACCGAAGCAACCATGGTTTCTTCTTATGATGTACGCGGACGAAGGAAAGACTTTTAAGAATTTAAGTGCGGTCCGTCTTGTGCGAGCAATCGAGGATTGTCCGTAAAACTCCGGAAAGCGCTCATGAGACAAAGGAATGGCACCATTCTCTTTGAAGCGCGCACCGATGATCAGATAGAATGTATTCAATGAACTAAGCAGATTGCCGACCCTCCGAGTGGAAGTGACCACTCACCCTACCCGTAATCTGTGCAAGGGAGTGGTCAATCATGAAGACTCCGCTAAGATAGGTGACAGGGCGTAACGGAGGTTTCAGGATCAAGAGGAAGGATAATGAGAGATAGATCCCCTTCTCCCACTCCCACTCTGATCCTGTCGTTCAATCTTCCTTCTCTCCCAGAGATGGTTAGTTGTGGCTCTTATAATCTCTACGTGTGGCAGTATGTGCTAAACTCCCCGCGCTGCTTCGAGGTTAGAGGTTTGGACATACTCAACAGCGGCGCATGGCCCTAAGTTTGCGCAAAGTGCAGCAAATCCTGGGATCCCTGGGCATCACTACTTAGCTGTGTTAACAGAGAAGGAGACCAATTCTAACAGGTGCTCTACCTATCTGAAGGTGAGGGAGATTCAAAAGATCCGAGGGACGGAGAAAGTGTTCTTTCCTGCAGCGAATCGCCGATACCTGGCGAAGAACCCGGTAGATCTCAAGCGTTCATTCTTTAGTGTTCTGGCCATGACGGTGAAAGCAACTGAAAGTTGCCAGGCTTAACCTGCCACTCTTCCAATTGCTCACTCTTGTTGCCAGGTGTCTCCTGTGGACTTTTATCAGGAGACATCGCCTCTGCAAGATGGGAAAATAATAATTCCCTCCAAATACAAAAATTGCCCAAGAAAGCTCCTCATACGAAGTCGAACCAAGGATCAAATAATTCTATAAAAAAAGTTTATAGTTTGCCTTATGAAATTTTTCATCCGCTGAATATTGTGCGCCCCCAAAAATTGCTCGCCCCAGGCTGCAGCCTACTCAGTCTGTTCGGTAACCTGGCATTGCCAGTAACGGAAAGCTAGCCTACTGAATTATAGAGATTAAAACAGTAAATAGTGCAAAAAAGTCTAGGCCATTCTGTAGCACCACTAGTTTTCTTTTATTATAGACAATCTCTAATTTACTCACCAGTTCGAAAGAAAAAAGGTAAATGCTTATGTAACAGATTTTGTCTCTATCTCCTCCATAACATTATATGCAATGCATATTCTTCAGTAGTTTCACCGTGGCCGTCATGCAAGTCAAGACGAAACGCCGTCAATTAATTATCGGTCTTTTCACGCTTTTTATCAGCCCATTTCATTTAGGATCGCAGGAGGGGAAAAAGCTGAAGAGTTTCATTAAGTATCTCCAACAGAGTGTACGAGTGGGGTTTTTTAATGGCAATTACTTCTGGACAGTGAATAAGAAATAGAATGAGATCACTCCTCTAAACCTCACCGTGACCTACTTCTCTGCACCGAAGGCATGGCGTGGGACGACTCCTGCAGCAATCGCGAGCGTCTTGGATGTCAGACCCACGAACGATTTTTATCGAATGTAATGTCTGTGGATTCTTTTATAAGAGGGAACGCCGAGGCATTCTCAAATAATCTATGTCTTGAAAATATGAACTAACCAACATATAGATTTTATGAAGAATTATGTTTATAATATTCATTAGAATTTACATAAAAAAACTCTCTCACCATATGGCGCTTGCCTTGTAACGTCGCAGACTAGCTCTCATGCTTTATGAGACACCTGACCTGACAACCAATTACCATGGTGCCATATCAACATGTGAAGGTTATTATATAGTATTATCATCTGTTTTCCGTAAACGACACGCGGATGATATATGCTCTGTACAAATCCTAAGCTATCCTTATATTGATTGATTGATTGATTGATTTTTTCGTGTTTCCGGGCGCGTCAACTGCTTCGGTCATTAGTCCCGTTAATGTAGTGCATGTTTTTTTTTTTCGGGAGATGGCGGTGATCTTCCCCCGCTGGATGGCGAGATCCGGCGCCCACCTACCGTCCGTTAGTGGGGTTTCCCCCGAACCAAGACTCTCCCACCAGTGGGGCACCGCCCAAGCCGGGACAAGCTCTAAGCTCCCGACCGGTCTCCCTGAATATGTGGTAGTGTAGTGCATGTTAGTGTAAGTGAGTGTGTAATGGGAGAGGATATAACAAGGAAGGGGAAGGACAGATCGCGCGCGGTCCGTGGCCCGTTTGGTAGGGTACTGCTCCGGCATTCGCCTGGTGTTGATCGGAGAAACCACGGAAAACTACCACTCAGAGCAGCCGGCCGCTAGAATTCTCCTCCAGACCGCGACTGAATTCGACCTAGCTGAAAAGCTAGTATCGAAAATCCTGCTGCCGTCAGGACTCGAACCTAGGACCTCCCGGTCAGAGGCGCTGCAATGACATCATTGATGCACTGAGCTACAGCTCCCGGTAAGCTATCCTTATATATTATGTACAAATTAAATGTACACATATGAGTATCCTGTCGTCTTTATTCACGACGCTACAACCTCTGAAACGGGCAAATGGGGGGGGGCGAAGTGGATGTCTCGCAACAAGCACACATCCGTCATGAGAGGTTTGGTAAGTAGGCAATTGTTGTCAGCTGTTTGGTGTCAAATCAGGCGTGAAATGATGTACTAAATAGGCGTTTGTCCGGGGCAGCTCTCCTTGAATGGCAATGTTTTTTTCTAATTGAAATATTTTTATAAATAGTAACCTTCGTGAGAAATCAAACGACGACTTCCGTTCTGGATCCCCGAAAGCTCCCGCCACCATGAACCAACCTCCGACTATTTCCGTGTGGTTGGAACTAAGTAACCCCATGTGATAAAACACTTAATGCTCTACAAACGAAACTCTTGAGTTTCATTCCTGAAAGCAGCTATCTCTTAAAACCAGCGATTGACGCTGCTCGATTGGCAGTGAAGGAATGAGAGGAAGTTGCGATTCCGGGAGCGTCAACTACTAGGGTCATTTGTCCCGTAAGAGTAGTGATTGCTGTATTTAGAGAGGTGGCGGTTTTCCTTCGCACTTTCGATCGTGAGATCAGCGCCGACCTACACATCGACGTGCGGAGGGTTTCTCCTTCAGGAATCTCGTCAGCTCGGATCACTTCAGCCGGGAAAAGCTCCAAGCTCCCGGCTAGCCTCCCGATATGTGCAATAGTGTAACGCAGGAAAATGTAAGCGTATGTCTGAGGCTAGTGGACAGTGCTAAAATGAGGAAAGAGAGATCACGTGCAGCCCGTGGCCCGATTGTTAACGTACTACTCCTACATTTGACTCGTATTAATCGGCAAAAATACGGGAAACTACCGACCGGATCAGCCGGGCGCTAGAATTCTCCTCCTATCAGGTGAGTGGTTGAGTTCGACCCAATACAATAGCAAACACTCGCCGCTTTGGGGACTCAAACATCAGGACTTCCCGATGTTACCGCAGAGCTATCGACGCCGATGAGTGTGTCCGTATGCCAGGGCTCTTAACTCGTGCATGAGCACTCGTGTGGGGCTTAATGGCCACCGCTTAGCCCCTCCCGCGTGCGGTCTATTAGGGCTGGCGGGCGTCGGCCTTTGCTCGGGCCTGTGCGGCGGGCAGTCGGGCCGGGGCACGCCTCCCGGGTAGAGTACCGCAGCGCAGCGCAGCGCCGGGCCGCGTCCCTGCGTCGCAGCTCCGCGGCGCCCCATTGTAACCGCCGCCGCCGCGTTGCCTCCCAATTGACGCGCCCTTGACGCCCTCGCCTCGCCTCGGGTCGCGCGAGTGCAGTGGCCCGCGCAGTCGCCGGCGCGCTGCGGGGAGCGGCGGGGAGCAGGGATGACGGCGACTGGCGCGGGTCCCGCGGGCGGCGCGGGCGGTGTGGGCGGCGCCCTGGGCGTCCTGGGCATCCGTGGGCGCGTCTCCGCCATCGTCCTGGCCTTCGAGACCGGCCAGGTGAGTGCGAGCCCGGTTTCCCTTGTGGAATATCAAGAAAATTTGTGCACATAGCATGCTGTGACGAAGCCAGAGTTCTCTTCTCCCCGCACCCCCCGCTGTGGAACATCAAGAAAACTTGCGCATATAGTATCTGTTTCGGCATAGATTCGTTGCTGGCTCTCCGCGAGACGCCGTGTCCAAGACATGGCTGCACGTGTTTGCACGCGTTCTATTCCATTGGGAAACCTCGCAACTGGAGGGACCAGAGCCCAGCAGCGCGTCGCGACGACATGGAAGTTGTCCGGGCGGAAATTCTTGAGTAATATTCGTGCGAGTTTTCTTGATACCCGAGCTCCCTATTCCTTACCCGGCTCTGAATAGCACGACACGTTGCGATGTTTGTGACCGACTTGGAACGGCACGTACCAACTTACAGCGGTGCCTACATCCTCCTCTCACCTTCAAAATAATCGAAGAATTTCTAAGGCCAGGAGTTGATGTGATAGGTTCATACCAACAGTTTTATGCTGTGACGAAGCCAGAGCTCTCCTCTCTGCGCACCCACCACTGTGGAACATCAAGAAAACTTGCGCATATAATACCTGTTTCTGCAGGGTTTCGTGGTTGGCTCTTCGCGAGACGCCGTGTCCAAGACATGGCTGTATGTGATTGCACGGTTTCTATTCCTTTGGGAACTCTCCCAACTGGAGGAAAACCCGCGCGCGAGTTTTAGATAAAAGTTGTCCTGTTCGCCGCAGAGCTCGCACGGAATAAGGAGAGCCCCCACTGTTGAGCGCGCTCTTTCATTATCTGGCGAGGATGACACTCGTGTATCATGGCCCTGAGCTGCGACGCGCGTTGTCTGGGTGAATTCATGTCTGTGACCTCATACTTGTGTCGTGCTGTACTCAGAAAAAGGGAATGACAGGATGTGCGATAAGTAGCGCAGTGCAGTGGGTGGCTAGTTGCCTTGCGTGTATAGAGGATTGCCAGTTCCATCCTTCCTTTACCTTCCTATCCTTTGATCGTGATGTTAAAAAAACGGAAGCCCTAACGTTAGCACTGAACATACTTTGCAATTCACTTCTGTTCAAAACGTTATAATACCATAAATTTTCATATAGCCTGATAATGTCAAGTAAGAAAAAGTGATATTCCGTCCGTCCTTTTCAAAGTCTGGATTTCACAAGAAGAACGACGTTATTTTGTGTTACGTGTTAATACGAGAGGTGTATGTAACAAAGGTGTCTTTGAACGTGGAAAAAGAAGATAGTGAGGTTGTATGTAATTTCCAGCCTGTGATCTCTAAATCGAATTCCTGAGTTAAAACAAGATAATTACAAGATGTAAAGGAAATGTTTGCTACCGTGTGTAGAAGTATTCGACTTTATTTTAAAGGATGTAATACATGCCAGGAAAGATCGGCAAGAGGGATCGTAAATATAAGTATTACAATGAGTTCTATGTACGGCAAACAAATATTTTTTTTAAAAACAAAATTGTCAATTCGCTCTATTTTATCTTTCCAGTCGCGTTGACTGCAATGTCAGTAGTGCGGGTAACATGATCGATTGATTGTTAGTGATTCCGGTTGCGTCAACTACGAGGTCATTAGTCCCGTACGTGTAGTGCATATTTTTTCATCGGGAGGTGACGGTGATCCTGCCCCGCTGGATGGCGAGATCCAGCGCCGACCTACCGTCGACTAACGAGGTTTTCCCCAACCAGATATCTCCCACCAGCGGGGCACCGCCCCAGCCGGGAGAAGTTCTAAGCCCCCGACTGGTCTCCCGGCATGCGTGTTAGTGTAGTGCATATTAGTGTGTGTGTAAGGGGAGGGGATAGGACAAGGAAGGAAAGATCGCGCGCAGTCCGTAGCCCGTTTGTTAGGGTACTGCTCTGGCATTCGCCTGGTGTTGATCGGAGAAACTATGGAAAACTACTGACTAGAGCAGCCGGCTGCTAGAATTCTCGTCCAGACCGCGTCTGAATTCGACCTAGCTCACAAGCTAGTGTCGAAAATCCTGCCGCCGCGCCGTCGGAACTCGAACCTGGAACCTCCCGGTGAGAAGCACTGCAGTGACATCAGTTCATGCACTGAGCTTCCTCTCCCTGTGTAATATTATGGGAGCGGCTGTGTTCCTTCCTCGCTAGAACGTGAGAACCGACCCTTCTCGTTTACTGGTGAGGGGGGGGGGGGTCCCTCTCCAAATATTTCCGCCAGCGCGGCACCACCACAACCAGGACAAGCTCATGGCCAATCTTCAGAGATGTGTTGGAGTGTAATGCTTGTAAATGTAAGTGTGAGTGTGTTTGTGTGTGTATGAGGGAGAGGAGAGCACAAGGATGAAGTGGAGAGAACGTGAGCGAATTGTGGTTCATTTCTTAACGTACTGCTCCAGCAATCTCCTGGAGTTCATTGAGAATATTCAACATCTGAATAGGTGCGAAGGAAGCGTGTGTACTTTTTTCCGCTCGTGTTTTAGTTATGCTCTTTTATGCACCATTCTGACGATTGTGTGGGCTGGGCTGTCGACGTTTCACTGAGTCAGAGCGGACGTGTTTAAATTGTGTAACGCGAGCCGCAAACGCCCACCTGCTTAATTATTCTGTGGAACGCGCCGTTTGATTACCATTAGCTACACTCGGGATATCCCGAGTGTCAAAAACGGATTTCCTTCAGCAATGTGAAGCAATGCTTCACACATGAAGGATATTACGTTGACAGTTATAAAGAGCCTGTTGCCCTCTAACTTATCGGAATAGTTTTCAACTGCTTTGACTAACTATATTCTCATAATTTTTTAAAACAATAATTTTAGAAATGCTTGGCAGATTTTACTTATTAGAGATTGAACAAGCACGTATCTGCCATCTTCCGTACATTATATGATTGCAATCGCAAATTGAAGTTTGTTTGTTGGGACTAATCTAAAACGGCTTAACTAATATCGTTTGAGTTCTGACAGAACATTTTCTCGAGGATAATTTATGTAACATTTTTCATACCATTATTTTCTATTATAAAAAGATGAAACAAAGTTTGCTTACACAAATCTACGCTTTTGTTTTGATCTTAATGAAATTTTGTACGCGTCTCATAACAACAAAGACTTTGTATGCATGATATTTAGTAAACCCACCCTTATCTCCTTTTCCCTATCCGTGAATCATAATTTAAGTTCACACTCTTTCGATTTTTCCCAAATACCTCGCCAACGATGAGGAAATCAAACGTTTGAAGTGGATCAGACGTTTCTAAAAAAAGATTCATTTTCAAACTAAATGAATTTTAATTCATTCCGTTAGCGCACATTAGGCTTCGAGTAATAGAAGGGCAAAAATTGTACTGAAAGTTTGTCAAGAATTTGCAACAAAATATATGTTTACAACTACCCCAGGCAACTATGGTGGCAACAATGATGATCTTAGCGAACATGGTTGGCGGGGAGAAAAATATATTTTAGTTGGAATTCATTCCTTTTCTTGATATACAGTTTGTGCTAAATAAATGTTTGGGCGACACAGGGAACTTCAGCTAGGGATTAAATATAATAATAATAATGATTATTATTATTATTATTATTATTATTATTATTATTATTATTACTATTACTATTATTATTATAAATATATTTTGACCGAAACATCTAAAATATATAAGTTCGAATTTTCAACATTAAAAAAATAATCGCGTTGATTTATGCATGAACACTTTTGAAAATACTCGTTCAAACAATTAGGAAGGCTATATGAAAGTGCGTTCTTCTTAAGAACCCCATTTTTCTTTTCTATATTTTTAAATGATTCCGAATCTGAATGATACGGGTTCTCAGCACAGATACATACATGATTCGACATACATCTAATGTTATTGAAATGTTTTTTTAGACGCTCTAGAACATTTATTCCATAATTTATTAAGTGGTATATTTTTTGTCATATTAAATCACAAGGTGTATGTTACGAATGTTGTGTAAAACTGTCAAATAATTTGGCCTCACTGGGCTTTAAACATCTCGTGGAAAAGTTAGGGTAAAAATTCATCTGGCAAAATATTAGGATTTTTCTAACACTCTGAGCATTTTGCCATCAGTTTTCACTATTAAAATCGTCGGCGAAAGTAGTAAATTTAAAGTTTATGATTGAGCTTTGCTGTGGACGTCTGCGGCGGACATCAGACCTGGACGAAACGTGGATGAAACGTTTGGCTCTTCAATACCAACTGGACCACGGCTACCAGCCCGGAAAATTTCTCTTATGTTGACTCCGGCCGTGAAAGCTTATTCATTTATTTATTTAGTCAAAAACAGTAAAAAACTGTATGTGACGTATGGGGAGAAAATCATCTGCGCACGCTTTCTTGAGTTTCAGAATCACTTCCCAATAATTTAACTATTAATAGTTTAATAATAATAATAATAATAATAATAATAATAATAAAAACAAATTTAAAAAAGCGAGAGATTAACATTTCAAAAACTAGATATTTTCGTTGCCTACGATGCTATATATAGCTAGTGTCACAAATCTTCCCACCGTTGAGACGCTAACCCTAGAACCTCCTAGTCAGAGGCACAGCAATAACATCAGTTGAGCCACCTGAGACGGAGAGTCCTATTTTTAACGGACATATTTCATTAAACAAATATATTTGTTGAAAGACTGAAAAAAGCCTCTGCAATTTTCAAACTTTTCAATTTCCTTTCATTAAAAGTCGTAAAATAGTTACAATAACAAAAAGACGTTTTGCCAAACTTCCGGGCTCCATCCATTAACATTCAACTAGTTACTCCAAGGAAAAATGCAGGTACAAGTAGCTAATTACGTTTTACAATGGAAACATAATTTCCTAGAGGAGCTAGAGAAGCTGTGCGGATCGGTAGCGGGCGTGGCGCACAGGCACATCCCCTTTATCGGGCGGTAACCGGGTCAGGGGCCCCGTGCGATCCATAACTTCCGCCGTTCGAACCCCGTTGCGGGCGAACCAGCGCCGTCTATCGCCGCGCCCTCCAGCGGCAGGGTCATGGACTTACCCAGGCTGCAACTGAAGGAAAAAAGAAAGTCGGAAGATAAGCCTCCTTAATTTTTATTGTACATCACGCCTGCACAACGCGTGCTTCCGCAGGCATGCGGGACGTCTGCCCTCGAGAGTGGCGAAAGTGCAAGTGGCGAGGGGTACGCACCTTTGTGGGGAGGGGAGCAGCCTGCCATTTGCGCAGAGGAGCTGTAGTGGTGCGGAGATTCATTGCCTGGGCATCTAATGCGATGATACATGGTGTGGAATTATTTGCCCACTTACTACTAGTATTTAAATGGGCAAAGTCCCTATTTGTAGCTACCATAATTCACTGTTTATGTTCGTCTGTGCACTGATATGTAACGATATACTTTCCTTTTTTTGGTTTATGCTCATTGTGACTCTTAAACAATATTTTAAAGCAATAGCATTTTTTAAATTTATTATTTAATTTTAACTAACAAAAATTTACAATTTAATAATAGATTTTCACCTGTAATGTTATATTCTCTAAATGGTAACAAAACGAAGGAAATTATGAGAGCAATCTCTCACATCATGATTGACATAAAAGTGAAATATAGACAATTCCAAGAAGGTACGGAATGTTTGGTAGCACATGTATTGTGACCATTTCTCCCATTATGAATCTGAATGAGAGACACAACTAGCAAACCTCTGTCGTTAAGTGACGGCCAATTATGAGATTATTATAGATCTTGTTAAGGGTAGAAGGACATGAAAAAATCGGGGCAAAATTGATTTTTCATCATTTGCGCCATTTCATTCTGTCTTATCCTGAAGGAGGGGATAGATAGATTATGCATGTTTTACTACGTTTTAGTCCCTAAAAGCTATATTTAATGGATTTATGCAATAGGCAGGACATTGAAAGAGTGGGCGTAACTCTTGGAGAAATGTAGAATGGGAAAACTATTATTTTTTAGATATTTGCAAAGTTCCAGATATTGTTTGCAGTTCATGGCAGCACTTTTTAGTTTACGTCTAGCGTATGTCCTTTGTTTAGGCTAAATAAAACGCATATTGTTGTGAAAAAGAATAGATGTACTTGCATTGTTGTAATTGTATTGTTGTAAGGAGTGTAAATATCCTCTAACACGCAGTGTTAGAGGTCCATGTTTTGTGACCAGAAAAATTGATTGACGACAAAACGTCTGTCCGTCCGTGTGTCTGTGAATTTTTTTTTGGGGGGGGGGGTACTTTACATGAAACCCCTCTTACATTTACAAAATTTTCAGAAATATGTCTCCATCGTTTTTGAATACATTTTGTTGTTGGGTAGTGTAAAGGACGTTTAAGAGAATGGCGTAGGCCTTATGTTCGTTGAAAATCCTGATATTTCGAAAATTGCAAAACCAAATTTTTTGGCGCCTTCCTCTAACTACAATTATGATGATGGAAATTTTTTCTTTAATGAAATCTCTTTCTTAAGAATATATTTTGAAATAAGATCATGTACAATTTATCGAAAATTTTAGTACTTTTCGCGTAATTTTGCGTGAAAATATAGAGGAGAAAGTACGTGTTGCTTTAGCACCACTAGTTGTGATTACATTGTAACAAAGCGAATTACCTAATTAGCCCTACAAGGATTTCTAATATTTGGTGTCCAAATCAAATATGTATGTCCAATTCGTTTTAGATTCATATTTCACACTGTCATGTACCGACCACAAATATTTCCAACATAATAGGCAATATTACTTGAATTTTATGTAAGAGTCCGTCAAGTTCTCGCGGATTTCTATTTCAATTTATGCGCTGCGGTTCGAATTGCGCATTCTCATTGGTGGTCCCCACTTCTAGAAAGAGTCTCATCTCAACCGTACCAACAGTCCCTCTGATCCCTTCCTGGATTTACACTCAAGTAGCTCGAGCGCGGCTCCCGAGGTCAGTGAAACTGAAAAATGCTGTGCAGGCCTATTGTAGGTGAAGGGTAAATATGCCACACATGTATATATAGAGTGAGTAATTTCAGGTGTAAAAAATTAACCATAATTTTCTCCGTAATTAAATGAACAAATGTTTCTAAAGTCCGGTATACACGGTACAGGTTTCGTGCAGATTGGACGTACAGAAAAAGTGCAGTCCAGACTGCACGTTTTGTTAATCAACATGTTCATAATTTTTCATGCACAGTTTGACTCAAGCGCCTCTAGCGGCAGTTCAGTAACGGTGATCGGCCATTGCGATTTTGTGGTTAGGTGTGTCAAAATGCGATTGTGGGAAGTGATATATTGTTATAAACTTCCTTTTCCCCAATTCTTGACTTCCTATTTTTATTCTCTATGCTCCTCATGGATAATTAATACCAAATAAAGATCATAACCAGAACGCACACATAGAAAAACCACCACTGATATTACTCGGACGGCGCAATTCAGTTGTTTCTCTTTAGACCCCCTAGCGGCGGCCTGTGGCGATTCGTGCAGAAAACGTATAGACCGTGTATGCGCGACTTTTGGCTTTTGTACTTCTAGTTTGGGATCTTGAACGAAACTGTTCCGTGTATACCGCGCTTAATAAAATTTTGCTAATAAACCTTTCGTTTCTATGTAGCATTTTATAAGCCATTTCTCTCCTAACATTCAGAAGGTTATACCATTTGAGAGTTGAAGCTGTGAGACTTGTTCTAAGTAATACTAAAAAATATACTTTTTTCGAGTGCAAACGAAGAAACATGCACCCGAATGAAGTTGAAAATTGACGAAACTGGGGTGCGAATTAACACAAACCTGTGACTCGCGTAGTCATCTAATCGCTCCCGATTACAGACAACCTCAACCTGCCAGCAATCTTTGGCCGTCAGGACTACAGTGCAACTACTCGCTGTTTACAATGAACGACTTCTGAAAATATATGACTTCTCCCGTCTACTACAGTACGAGTTTTGAAAATGAGTGGACAGTTGCAAAAATAATTGTACTGAGTGCTGCGAAATGGAAGAAATATAGAAAACAATTTCTTCAGGAATCTATAGTTGTGATTTCAAAACGATATAGGAATTGTTTATTGCAATAAAGATCGATAGAGGAGTTTATATTATATTTATAATGAATATGGTGGTGCATTGTTTACTTTTTCGCACGCCATTTACGAAAGTATTGGAATGCTGCGGAGTGAAACTGCAATTTTTCGACGAAAATTGTTTTTATGGGTCCCTCATACTGAAAGGGTGGAACATTATTGTCCATATTCTCATTTGTAGTTAATTACTTTCCTATATCACCTTGTATAGCCAGAAACTACGTTCTCTGAGTCATTGATACCAAATATAGTTTTTGGCAAAACGTTTGTCTGTCCGTCGTCAAAACTTATGCATGTTTTTATCGTGGGAGGTGGCGATGATCTTCCCCTGCTTGATGACGAGATCCGAAAAAAATCAGTTTGTATAGTTTATTAGAATAATATATGATTGTTATCTCCGGCTAAGTACAATGGAAATTGTTGAGTAGTTTAGTTTTTAGGATTCATGTGTCTGGAACCGTGTTGTTTTTGACAGCATTGTAATGAATTATATTTTTATGGGTAACAGCGAAAGGAAAAAATAAAGAAAAATGTAATTGTATAATGTAATGTATTATGGTATTACATTGTTGTTCCGAGAAAATCGAATTTTGCTGGATAGATTTTCTTCCATGGCCCTTTTTTTAAAACTGATTTTGCGCCAATCAGCGACTTCGAGAAGTGGTTTTATATAAATTTTAGAAAATCGGTAAGAGCAAAATAAATCATGTTTATATATTTGCAAGACATAAAAATAGCAATATATTCTGTACATAAAGAAAAGGTCTTTTTGCTGAATTGGCTTTGCCCACTTAATATTAAGCCAGCAAAGCCACAAATTTTTGGAAAAACTGTAGCAGAGAAACATTCATTTTTGGATATTTGAAAGGCACAGAAATAGCACTTCTAGAGAAAATGTGTTTTATTAAAATAGTTTTTCCAGCTTAACGGACGTATAGAAATTCTTGTCCTAGTGATTCGACGGTCTGGTTCTACACATGATAGCGGAATTTTTAAAAAACATTTCTCTAAGGGAGAAATTGGATGATGGTCAAATTTCAGGTGAGGTCGCAGATGAAGACAGTGGAAACCCCTAACGCCACTATTTCTTTTTCACTGCAGTTTAGAATACACTTACCAGGCCTGAATGCATTTAGAACGCTGTAAGAGGAACAGCACGTAGCATTGAGACAATAGGGATATATTTAAGAAGATGTCAATGTTTTTATATTTCGCTACACAAAACAAGATAAAAATGAAACAAGTAATAGTACTGGTTGTACAATTTTTCACGATATTAGCATAACACTGATGATGCCAAATTATTTCGTGTAGTTTTTTTCAAAATGTGGGTAGTTTGAGCGGGAAATGTTCTGAAATGTTGACGTGAACAATGCAGAGTTCAATAGTCGGCTATATAAAAATACCTAGAGGAAGAAACGCTCCCTCGCAGGTGGGTGGCCTTGTTCAGAGGTAGCCACTGGTTGCGAAAGGAAAAGATAAGATTTTTGCCGACCGCGAGCGCAAGCGGAGAGAGGTAGCTGGAGATCGAGGGTCGGGATAATACAATGTTAATTGAAACGAGGAAAACAGCAATAGTTCGTTGACGATTACGCGCAGTTGAAGGCCGTGACAGTGGCGGCGACATATGCAGGAATGATAGTGGGTGGGGCTGCTGGCTGACATAGGTCTGAATTTATGTAAGGGAGCGTAAAAGTCACGTAAATCAAGCCTCAGTGTACCCAATTTGAAGGGGAAAGGGCGTAAGACCCTTCAAATAATTTGTGAATTACGTCCAATCAATACGTTAGACCGTTCGCCCCTTAACACTCGATGCATTAATTATTATCGTTGCATTACTTTGACTTTTTATACAGCAAAGCAGAGATTTCGGGAGTTCCATGACTTGTAAGTTATCCTTAGGGCTTTTAGTCATGGTCATCGACGTCACGTCACGTACATTCGGTGTGTTATCTGCTCTATATAATGCCCAAGAACATTGAAACCTTACTCAAAACAACATCTTTAATACTGCGATTAATCAATTATGTATTCAATCAATTATGCGTGAGAATGTATATCAACAATTTGAACAAATCCTTCCCTGTAAATATTTTTAATATTTATTTGAAGTATATACGGAAATGCACCCCTTTGCATAATATATATATGTCACTTTACATAAAAATTTCAGTCATTTTTAATTTCAGTTTCAAAACTCAGTCATTACAATAAAATAAGTATTTGATATTATAGGCCATAAAAATATCCATGTACGTGTAAAGATCTTGGTAAATATAAAACGTGAATGTTCATGAATGCAGTACTTTCTGCGATAACTTTTCTACAGCTCTCCTTCAATACGATGTAATCGCACGGGTTCACCTAATATACAAGAAAGTTCATTAAATACTTACAATTGGTAATAATCGTAATTTCCTCATTAGTAACAATCGTTATCGCTTTCGCAACGCAACACATTCACAAAGCAAGAACTCGCTCGACCACCTTACTCATCTATTTCCCGCCAATTTGCGAAGATGCGCATGACGCCATCTTCCCGTTTCCATTGTTGCCGCGGATTTCAAACAATGCAAATTTCATAGCTTTTTATTAATAAAGGAAAGTGGCGATTTATTCAATATATAATTTCTTCCACTCCTCATTTTTGAAACTTTTTTGGTATCTCATTTGTTTAATACCGTTCACTGGTAGTCGATTAGGAGAGACATCAAAATCGGAGTACACCAAAATGGACTTTACGTCATATTAAACAGTGCAATTAGTACTATCCATTGGAGAAATTTGAAGAAAAAATTTGGAGCCATTTTTGATAAAATGGCGTTTGGGCGTTTCTGAAAATGCGGAATTTTGAGCTCCTTTTTACAGAAAACTGTTGGAATGTTCGAGAAACTGTTTCACATTATTTAAAGCACATGTGCTCATAAATCTAATAGTGAGAAAAAAATCGTCTCTCAGGTAAATATTACCGACGTGAGAGACAAGTTAACAAAATTACATTTTTGTAGTTTTTGAAAAACAAACGAATAAAGCAATGTGACATTTATGTCATCAGATAGGGTTGATTGGGCACTAACCCTACCAAAAATTTAAAGAAAAAATTTGGAGCCGTTTTTGAGAAAATATTGTTTTTGTAATTTTTTAAAATTGCAAATTCTGCACGCTCTATTGCACACAAACTACCAAAAGTTTCAAAAAAGTCTACTTGATCTTAATGAAAAAACTATTTATGGGTAACAAATTTCATTTGAAGGAAAAATCTGTCTTCAATTTTATAGTTGTAGGAAGACATCCACCCAAAAAATTCAAACTTTTGAAATTTTCGAAAATTCATAGTGAACCGTCAAAATGGGACCTACGCCACATTCATAAGTGTATTTTACTCTATTCTTACAATAAATTTAAAGAAAATATTTGAAGCCTTCATGTAAAGTATCCCAAAATTTTAAAGAATGTTTTTCAAAATTTCAAAGCTTCAACTAGGGCCAGATGGACGGGGGTTTCTTCAATTTGGAAAAGATGGTATGTGTGGTATAGGCGCTAGATTTGTTCACATACGACGGACGGACTGATGGACAGACATACGGACAGACATACGGACAGACAGGCGGACGGACAGACAGACAGACGGACGGACAGACAGACGGACGGACAGACGGATAGACAGACGGATGGAAAGCAGACGGTCAAACGTTTTGAAAAAAACTACTTTTTTGGTATCAAGGGACCCCAAAACGTGTTTTTCTGTTGAAATTTCGAAATCGATTTTCCGCAGCATTACATAACTTTATACTTCGTGTATTACTCCCGTATATACGTAGTATGTATACGAGAAAGTAATAACATACACCTGATCTCTTTTTCATTAATGTTATTATCAAATCAATATCAATAACCAACATGTCCATCAAAAAATTTTACTTGTCAATTCAAAATAACGAAATAATAAACGTTCCGTAGTCCAATTATGAATAGTAATCTGCAAAAACAAACAAACATAATGTATGTCACTTTACATAAAAATTTCAGTCATTTTTAATTTCAGTTTCAAAACTCAGTCATTACAATAAAATAAGTATTTGATATTATAGGCCATAAAAATATCCATGTACGTGTAAAGATCTTGGTAAATATAAAACGTGAATGTTCATGAATGCAGTACTTTCTGCGATAACTTTTCTACAGCTCTCCTTCAATACGATGTAATCGCACGGGTTCACCTAATATACAAGAAAGTTCATTAAATACTTACAATTGGTAATAATCGTAATTTCCTCATTAGTAACAATCGTTATCGCTTTCGCAACGCAACACATTCACAAAGCAAGAACTCGCTCGACCACCTTACTCATCTATTTCCCGCCAATTTGCGAAGATGCGCATGACGCCATCTTCCCGTTTCCATTGTTGCCGCGGATTTCAAACAATGCAAATTTCATAGCTTTTTATTAATAAAGGAAAGTGGCGATTTATTCAATATATAATTTCTTCCACTCCTCATTTTTGAAACTTTTTTGGTATCTCATTTGTTTAATACCGTTCACTGGTAGTCGATTAGGAGAGACATCAAAATCGGCCTCTTTACACCTCATTTTTCAAACTTTTTTGGTACCTCATTTGTTTAATACCGTTCACTGGTAGTCGATTAGGAGGGACATCAAAATCGGCCTCTTTACAGCTTTAATATATATGATATTACAAGAGACGGTCATAGATGTGTCTTTTATTCAGTTCTCTCTCATGAATTTATTGTTGTTTCCAAATGATATCATTCCTTACTATAATAATGATTGTAATATGTCTCATTTTCTATTTCAGGTGAGTACCAGAAATATCCATTTCTGCGAGGTAGAGGCGTTCAATCTCTTTCACAAGTCTGCTTCATCTCCCTACCTTTTCACGGAATGAAGGAAAATGTAAGTTTCTTTACTTCTTGCTATGAAAAAGTTATTGTCTCTGAAATTTTGAGAAACTTATTTTTTCTGTATAGAAACGCAAAATGAGTCGCTTTAAGAAATCTATAATATTTTATGAATATGTATATTGAATTTTAAGAGCGTGTGTTTTTATCAAATTATAAATTTCCGCTTTACTTATCGTGGAAACTTCAAGTTGTAACTGCCACAAGTTCAAGAATCTTAAAGTTAATTATTTACTATAGTACACATTGCACTATATAGTTACATCCCTCCACATATTACGTTTAACGTGTGACAAAAGCATATGTCGCAAATCTTCACTGAAAAACTCCGCTAGGACTGGCCCTTTCCCTGTAAATGCCCATTAGGCAACACTTCATTCCGGTGTGCACGAGTAATGACGTGTTTGCAGCAGTCTTCCAATGTCACTCGTAGAATCCGTCAGAATGACCGTGACTGAGGTCGTCGCGGTGAATGACGGTCGAATGACCGTGACTGAGATTATCCGAGATGCTGTCTAAAACTCATGTATAGCAGACCCTGCAGTTTCAACGGATTTTGCTCAATTCTTCGGAATGGTCCAACACTCTCCAGAAGATGCACACCATTTCCACCTCCAGGATATCCTCATAAAGGCTTTTAAGTTGTTCAAACTGCGCTCGTCTACGCTCCCAACGACGACGTGCCCGAGAATCCTAGTGCCTTATCTTCCCCCTAGTACGAATATCATAAATGTGGGGACAAGTCATAAATAATCATCTACTAGAAAATTCATGGATAGTTTGTTGATTCATTACCCTTCAGTTTTACTTATCTAGCGATTTACTTGCTATTGTCTTGTAGATTAGGGTTTGTCAGTGAGTCACGTGAGCAAACTTAAAAACAGTAGATATGCACGGCCCACCGACACTTTTCCACTTCTTCACATTATTACCCAATTTTTCTAAAACTTTCTTAAAAATACCTCATTCAGAATCAAATATCATTTAAATATATGCACGTGAGGGATAAATTACAAGAGAAAGAAATCTCTGGCTTTAATATTGAAAGTGTTTGGCAAATAGTTTTGATGATCGAGAGCTTTCTTTTTAAATTAGATCATTAAAAAATATCACGTACATTTTTTGAATATATGAGTAGTTTCCGCGTAATTTTGCGTCACATCAAGGCAATTTTTAAAAAATACTATCACAAAACTTGGTCCCATTTTCCCTTTTCGCCTCGTGACGTACGTATGCCTTGTGAAGCATTTTAAATGTCAAAATTATTAGCCATTAAATGCCAAAGACACAAGCCATTGAAACAGAAACAGTTTAGCAATTTTTTTAAAATATTACATCTTTTATTTCAATCACCCTTTCATCGTGTTATATTTGGTCAGTCACTGTTGAAAATTGTCCATTGATCCACTTAAAATTGTCCACTTAAAAATGTTTCTCAACACTTCTTGCTCTCCATGAAACATGGCGGCCGACGACCGGTCTCGCTTTTCAAACGAAGTGATCTCATGGTTCGTGACGGAAACTGGTGCTGCGCAGAAGGTGCAAAAATCGGTGCACCGGGGAGCCCACACATCTCTTTTCACCATGAGAATATCGGGAGGGAAACGATATTGTCAACGTGCGAACGGAATTGGCACCCTGGGATGCTGCTCCAACATTGCTGCGATCATTTAAACACACATTTGGCACACGCTTGTTACTTGGCTAAAATTGTTTAACAGATATTTTTAAATAGAAATGTTGAAAAAACAGAAATTTTGAGTAGACTGTTTACAAACAAATGCGTGATCCCAGTTATTGAAAAAAGTGACAATAATTAATTGTCTATGATTATCTAATTGCCAATTATTAATAAATCTACGACTAAATAATTTGATTTATATTATAAACATAAATTATTAATATACCTAAAACCGAGTCATTTCATTTATATTAGAAACAATAGATAAATCTAAAAGCAAAAGGGGTTTGATGATTTTATTTCGATAATATAAACACTTTCCCAATAAAACAAACATTTGTCAGGAAAAAGTTCCAAATCATCCTGGTAAGAGAGACCTTTCAATAATTTTAATGTCAACTATTTAAACATGGCTGAAACAAATTTTTCCAATCACATTTTGGCGCGAATTTCAAATGTTTAAACTGAAAAAATGGGTTTTAGTTTTTTTCTCTACCGTTCACATTGTTTAAAAATCTAAAAAAATAAATGTTTTAGAATGTTATAAGACCCACTTTAGGAGAAAAAATTTCGACAGTATTCCAACGTTATCACGTCGAAAATTAATTTCAAAAATGTATTTATTTTTTCCTATATGAATTTGGCGGCAAATTCCGTTGACAAAAATATATCTTCAAATTAGACTGTGTTTGTCCGTCTCTCCATTTTTTTCAGCCTGATACACGCAATAGATGCTGAGAAAAAATAAAACATGCAAAACACGTTTCTCGTATCTCTGCAATATATTGCCCTAGGATGCTGATTTTTTTGTGAATTTACGTCATTTTGTATTCTCTTTCATATGAGCATCGCGATTATCGATTTGGTTAGGGGGCACTTTTCACCGCCTTATTTGTCTATTTCGGCTATTTGGTCCTTTCCATTCCCCTTCCCTCACCCACCGACTCCATCTCTGGGCGATGTTTCTTGTGAACCCTAGTCTTCAACTTCTTTCGCCTCCCTCGTCTCCAACGAGATCTCTCGCGAACAATCTATTACAAGCCACTACATCTTTCACGGTGGCATCCGAACCCCAAGGCGTTTCGGCCCTTGACAAGGACGAGGCGCTTAAAAAACTGTCGAACAGAAGACGTTCGAAGGCTGCAGGATATGGGAGCTGAAGTAAATGACCTCGTTTTGATTGATTGATGGATGGATTAGCCGATTCCAGGCGCGACAACTGCAAAAGTCATTAGTCCCGTAAGTGTAGTACATTGTTTTCGCCGGGAGGTGGTGTGATCTTCCTCCGCTTGGATGGCAAGATCCGGCGCAGATCTATACGTTGGCTCGCGGGATTTTCCCCAACCGGTTATCTCCCACCAGCAGGGCACCGCCCCAGCCGGGACACGCTCAAAGTTCCAAGCTGGTCTCTCGACACGTGTGGTAGTATTGTGACTGTAAGGGTAAGAGTGTGTAACTAAAGGGTGAGTATAGGACATGGAATGGGAATGAAAGATAGCGCGCGGTCCGTAGCCCGTTTGTTGCTACTAACCGTTTGTTGATTAACTATCGATCAGAGCAGTCAGCCACTAAAATTCTCCTCCAGACAGCAGCGGAATTCGACCGAGCTATCTATACTTGGGTTTATCTAACGAGGCAGCTGGGGGTATAATCTTCGCGATGAAATATGGCAAGACTTTTCGCGTCTTTCTCGGTCGTGTCGCTAGAGTCGCTTGATCTGGAGCACTGCTTGATACGGTCGCGATCATGCGACATCTTGCGGCAGGACCGAGAAATATGCAAAAAAACTCGTGCAATATTCCATCTTGAAGATAATTCCCTCAGCGGCCACGTCAGAAAAACCCAAGTATAGCTAGTGTCGAAAATCTTGCCTCCGTCGGGACTAAAACCCTAAGACCTAGGCACTGCAGTAACATCAGTTGATGTCCTGAGCCACCTAAGCCGGACAATGATGCGAGGATTGACTCGCTGGCGCAGGGAGCTTGAGCCCGAACAACAAGGCTCGAGCCACTTCACCTGGGCAGGACAACGAGCAAGAAGTGATGGCGCTCCTGGAGGCGGGGGCGAGCAAACCAGAGACCCCAGAACAGGGCGCCTCTTGTTCAACCTACCACTCTCACATTCGCCGACTTCTTTGAGTTTTGATCCACAACTGAAGAGGATTCTCTGGGTAGGCAAGGAAGGCCAGGTCTCCATTACAGCCTATCGGGTTTTCTTACTTCAGATTTTTTTCCCCGGTAAGATTGTTCTTATTTAAAGAAATAGTTTCATGTTAACGATGCAAGAGACGTGTCTACCTTCTTCTGCTAAACGCAGATATCGACGACCGTAAGAATTTGTGTGAAGCCACTTCTGGGTCGCAATACATGTACCCACTCCATAACGTGGTTTACGTCAGGTACATTCTCCGTCAAAAGAGAGTTTTTTGAAATATTTGAACATAGTAGTGTGGGCAAGTTAATTTTTATCGGGCTTTGGACAAAACATTTTTCATAAAACATCTAATTCAAGTGAGAAATATTTGCTGACTTAATTTTAGTCTGTTGAGGCTCCCTTTTCAAAAATGTGCTATAAAAGGCTTGAAATTAAAGGAAACGGATATCCTACTCCAAAAGGATGAAGGTAAAAGGTTGATTATTTTAAATGTTTATGTGTCTGTTCGTCTATATTATTATATTATACTTGGTCCCTTTGTTTTTTGAACAGACCTTGAGCAGTTAATGGAGATGAATTACTACGCACTTTCTATTATTCTCTTGCGACAGTTTCTAGGATAATGTTTTTCCTCATCTTCAGGCTTAAGCATTATGTAAATTAGACGACCTATAGCAGCATATAAGATGTGCACAGATACATCACGTTGACGTTCTTGATGTAGTTTCAAGGTACTGCACCAGCCACGTTGTGCAGTCACCACCACACCGCCACCGACATCGTCCCTTGGTCCTTATGGAAAGTGCGTAATAATTCATCTCCATTAGCTGCTCAAGGTCTGTTCAAAAAACAAAGGTACCAAGCATAATATAATAAACGGTTGATTGTTTCAATACTTTGGCTCAAGTGTCATAAATAGTTGTGTGAAAATAATGTAGTAAGAATATTATTTTAATGATCTCACCGTAATTTAAAGACACGAATCCTCACAGTTCTCTCGACAACAGCCGGAAATAAGTTTTATCCACTTTGGTTAGGTAAAGTCGAATACTATGCTATTATAGTCAGTTTCGTAATAAAGTACTTTACCGCCTCAGTGTCGTAATGTACTTCATTATCACACTAGGTCGGTAAAGTAATAGCGTACTTTGCCACTCTTCTTTTGAAAATATTTTGGACTTCTTCGTCTTGTATCCTACACTATTCCCCTTTAAAACGCTAATAACTAAGTAAACTTACTTATATCAATGTTTCCTTGCCTGTCCAGTAGCACCGCGGTGTCACTGTCTTAAGGAAGCCTGCGACATGACAGGAAAACGCGGCCTCTCAGCTAACGACGCGGCGTCACCCGGACAGCCAAGAAGACATGAACTATACCCGCCGAAGCTTACGTTTACATTTGATATCAATGTTGTCATTAAGTGATATTATCCTCTTTAACATAGATTAGTAGGACGAAAGACTACTTGGTTTCTCCTTCTCTGATTTGCCACACCAATATTTTTCCACACCAATCTTTAAAAATTAAATACTCACGCTCATATTTTTTTTCTTCATTTGTTGGATAACAATGTTTGTAAAGCAGCATTTGCTGCTGTTTCTATTTCCAAATCAGAACTATAAGTTTACTCCAACTGTGTTTCAATTGTTCTCCTTGTTGAAAGAAATGTCGCCATTTATGGGAGAGAAAAATGTAAATACTAACTGAAGGCGTAGAACGAAATTTCACATTAAATCTAACAAATTTTTAGTAAGTAGCTAAAATGTTGTACGATATTAGTGTCGTAACATCTGATTACATTACTCAATTGGTTACCAAACTCGGCCTAACGGTGTCGTTTGGCAATTTTCCAATCTCGTATTACAATCAGATGCATTACGACACTTATATTGCAAATAACTATTATTAGACGTACGCATATGTAATTGTGGTAAACATGTTATAAGAGGAACAAACAAAGGCTTCACGAACGATTGATTTTGTTATTTAATATTTTCTATATTTCGACACAGACTTCTATGTCGTTCAAAATGCTTACATTAAATGTTACATTACTATTTCAAAAACGAAAATCATGAATATGTAAACAAATTAAAATGAGAATTATTTCTGTGAATTATTTTTCCAACAGAAACAGAGCTTTTCTTACACTGATAACTACCTGACTTATTGGAGCATGTGAACCTAACTTATGTTTTAAAATTAATGTAAAAATAAATATATACAATAGTACAGTAGATTATATATCAAGGGAGAGAAATTTTTCCTGTGTAATTGTAGTCAAAAGGCTTGAGCCTGAGGGCTACAATTATACGGCAGAAAAAAAATTATTTCCCAAGGTGTTCCAAGGGGTTCTTTCCCATGCTATTTTATTCACGACCATAATAGTTCCAAAAAATGTATTTAGAATATTATATCGTACTGAATGATGTACATCTGATGAATGATGTACTGATCGTTGGTAAAGAATCTATTCAAAATTCTGTGCCAAAATATCTAGGAAAATGTATCATGCAGCCAATTTAAACATTGATGGAAAGATCAAGAAATATTAAATATAAGTGAGAAGGTCTTGCTGGCGTATTTCGATGACGCAGCAAAGAAGTAAAATCACTTGTGTTTCACGTGTTCAAATACATAAATGTTTACTTATGTGTGTCGTTTGTTTTCATTGCGTTAATGTAAACAAGGGAGACCCCCAAGGAGATCTTCCTAGGAAGCAAATGCATCCCTTAGCCCCTCCTTTGCTAACAATAAAATCAACTTTTTCTTCCTGTCGAGAAAAAAAACGTTATTTGCAATAAAGACAGTTGAAATATTAAGAATTTATAACAATTATTATTAAAGAATTATATCTCCCCCTTTCGCTTGTTCTGAAAGCACATGAGGAATCTCAGCTCTACCCGTCGAATGTTCGTCCGACACTTATACTGCGGTTTTTACAGAGCTGCCTCTCAATTCCACTCAAGGCCCGTCCCCACGGTGGCATTAAGTCACGTTTTTTCGCGGCTTTCTCGGTCGTGCCGCTAGAGTCGCTTCATATGCAGCACTGCTTGATACGGTCGCGAGCATGCGACATCAGGCGGCACGACTGATAAAGACGCGAAAAACCGCGGTGCCATAATGCCACCATGGTGACAGGCCTTCAGTGGAATTGAGAGGCAGCTCTGTAAAAACTGCAGTATCGAGTCGCTTCATCTGCAGCACTATTTGATACGGTCGCGAGCATGCGACACCTAGCGACACGACTCAAAAAGACCCGAAACACCATGTTATAATGCCACCGTGGTGACGAGCATTGATTGGAATTGAGAGGCAGCTCTGTAAAAACCGCAGTATAGAGTCACAATAGCTCGCACGATAGTCACACAATAGCTTCATCAACAGCACTGCTTGATACGGTCGCGAGCATGCGACACCTAGCGGCACGACAGAGAAAGCCGTGCCTAAACGCCACCATGGTGACGGGCATTGTGTGGAATTGGTAGGCATCTCTGTGAAAACCGCCGTCTAGTGCGGGGACGATGATCGTGTGCAGTCCGCGCGTTCGCGAACCGAGCCGTGTCACATGCAGGCAGCCTCCGCGCCGTGCCGCGCCGCGCCGCCCGCCCGCCCGCCGGCTGTGGGCGAAAGAGGCCAACGCCGCCCGCGCTTGTGCAGAGGGACTTTAACAAGCTAATTTCCGCTGCATGGAATGGCGTCACTGCGTATCCTCGCGGGACAGAAATCTTGGACAGTTCTACTCGCGACACTAGCCACAGTGGCCAGAAAAACAGCTGGTACTGTAGTATATATTTTCTCGTAATGATGCGGTAACGTAACGGTTACGTAATATTATAATTTTGTGACAATTTTTATCTCGCTTATGTACACTTCACTTGAAAAACTCCTAATCAAACGAAGCCCGAAAAAATACTATTTCTTTTTCTTTTAAAAAAAAAATACTTGTTTAGGTCGCTTTTCAACCACTATACAGCGACCACTGTAATTAACATGTAACTGTTATTAACAAAGAAAGGAAAGGTGGATTACTCCACGCAAGCGCTCAACGCCCAACAAGGGTTCACGAGACGCGTTGCGTCAACGACGACGCAAAAATAAAAACTAAAAACATTAGTTTTGTAACTTTGGGGTAACTGTAATTATAGCGAAACTGGCTTACGGACACACACAAATATACTACCTCCATGCCCCGAGTAGGATTCAAACCCGTGACCGTTAAGGCACAAGGTGCGCACTGCCCTTCGGGCTTAGCGACCTGGGCTATCTGGGTCGGCTTACCGTATCATCATCATCATCATCATCATCATTATTATTATTATTATTATTATTATTATTATTATTATTATTATTATTATTATTATTATTATTAAAACTTAAATAAAAATATCATGCTGCCATTTAATGCGGTGTAGACACTTAGATAAACTCGTAAACGAGGTTTGAGGCGTATTTTAGTCATTATTGCTAAACCAAAGAGGAAATGAAATTGAAGAAAATGAGGAAATATGGCAAAATTGCCTTACATAAATAATGTATTCCCAAATTTTCAGCAACATCTAAAAATCGGTGAATGTCAAAAATTGGATTAGAGATACTTGTAATTGATGTATTGGATGTCCGGCAATTTTAATTTCGACATCAAGATATAAGAACAGATGATTCCCGGTGGACTTCCAAATTCTTCGGGAGAAAACTTCTCTTAGACGACATCGCGATCTGCAACATTTCCACCAATTGAAAGCACCGCGGAAAACGTCGGACAACCAAATTTAATAATAATTTGCAAAGAAAATATCATGTAGGCTTTTAAAAGACCTAAGTAAATTAAAGGAATTATTATATCGATCAAAATGGCATGCCAACAGAAAGTAGGCATGTTTATGGTGTTTCCTCTTCCTGTACCATATCGTAGTAATGTATTCTTCCTGTGCCATATCGACACTAAATGCCTACACTATAATTTGAAGAACTGTTTACTACCTAGAGTTCGCATTCACGTTGATAGATGGCAGCAGCGTTTATAAACGTGTAGAGAAGTGCCACCTTGCGGAAGTTTTTTACACTACGTGAGGCGATGGCAATGTTCTTGAGACATATTTTATTCCTACATTCTTGTAGCCTTAAAATCGGGCTAAAATGCAATTTACGAAACACGCCATAGCAACGTGGGCAAACGTACTCACGTGCACCAAGGGTATTTTGGTTTCGTTTTCTGTTGGCAATTCTTGGTGCTGATATTTCCGGAAATACCCGATGCATTCCGTAACAATGAATACAATGACATGTTCGTTCTTTGTTTGAAACGAAAAAATGAACTTCCGGAGATTCTATCAACACTAAAAGGGTGCGTCTGGATAAAAGACATTGAAATAGAAATAAACTAGACTCGCTGAGAGCACTGAAGCGCAATAATTTGAAAGCGCCATTATAGTGTAAATGTGCGTCCACAGTCACAGTCGCATCGCGCATAGACATTGTTGCGACTGTGATGGAGGCCAGTTAGTTGTTTCGAATAAAAATGTTCTTTTCGGTGCGTGTATTATTCAACTGTATACACATGTACGTGTTATAATATGGCTAACAGTTGTCCAGCATATATTGAGGGCACGACCAAATTCATAATTCAAATTCATTGTACAAGTTTGCAGAGTTTGACACTTCAGAACGAAATATTACGAGGGGAACATCTGTATCGTTCCTTAACAATAATTAATTATAAATGTTTAAGACATATTGTGAAAACTTGAGTATCTGTGTTGATAAAGAAAAAATGGCAGCTGGCATTGAAAATATGTATCTAAACATTATCTATGAACAGCTATTGTTTTAGTTTTTCATTGCAGGTTTTTATTTCTGTTCTATTCGTCCAAAAACAAAGATAATGAAGAAAATGAGCGCATTTGCAGTCATATTTGAAACCCGCGCGCAAATCATCTATTATAAAGGCGGCTATGGCGTCATGGCCCCTTTCAATTTATCCAGTGTCCTGAACTGTCCTTTCATGGAATTGTAGGGGCTCGATCTGGATAACGATAGTTTGCTATTTCTTCGAGTGACTTGCACGCTTCTTTGCATTTTACACAGATTTTTAGCCTGAAAATGGATAAAAATGTGTACTATCCGAAAAGTTGTGTTTATATAATTCTCAGATCACTTGTGACTAAATAACCATGATGATTTAAAATTTACAGTTTTAAATGTGTTAATATAAATAATTTTAGTTATAAACAGTCGTAAAACGTAAAGGCCAAAAATAAAAGATAAAAATAATACGTTTTATTTATTCCGCCTGTAAACATTAAAATGCAAATAGAATATTACGACTTTAGAAATTTTTGAAATGCATTTACTTTTCACAGGTATCCTTAAATATTTTAAGACTTTCTACTAGCAGCCTACTTTAGAAAACTTCCTTGTGAATTTTTATTTCTTCTGTGATAATAATTATTTTCTAATCTCCTTCATGCTAAAATAAAACTTTATTATTATTAGAGACTTATTTTGTGTAATGAAAAATTGATTTAGGAACAACTTTTTATGGCATGGTCTACATTACATATTCAACATTAATTCCTCCTTCCCACATGATTCTCGTCTCTCTTTATAAAACTTGGAATTCTACTGATTCCGTGCCTCTTGTTTTACAAATCACTGGGCAGTGCCGGTGCTAGGCATGGAGAAAACGGGCATCGCCCGGGGCCCCGCATATCGAGTTGGAACTGATGGGAAAAAATAGCGAAAAAGTTGAAAAAGAAATTAGTATTCGAGAAAATCGTTATCGTAGTTTTATAAGTCGCGATAGAGTAGTCTGATATTTCATAAACTTTTCAATTAATTTTCTACCTTACATAGTTAATTATAATCATTACTTATAAGGTAGGACTCTATGAAATGAATCAAATGACGCTAAAATTAAAATAGGTTTCACTGAAATTCATATTTATTATTTCATGTATATAACAAGTGATTTTATTAAACACTAAACACAGCAATTTTTTTAGCATTTGAAGCTCACTGTGAAATTGCATTATTTGTGTCACTGAATACTTTCACTCAATGCTATTATTTAAAATATGTTTTCAAAAACTTTTTTGAATGTAATTTTTTATATTTGTTGAAATAAAATAACATATTTTCCTGATACCACTTTCACAATTTTTATTTTTTCGCGGGGGGGGGGGGCGGACCTTTTAGCATTGCCCCGGACCCAAAATTGTCTAGCTCCGCCACTGTCACTGGGTTTTGTCAAAAATGAGTACTCAAGGGTGAGGGAGATATTTTCGGCGAATACAGATGACAAAAAACTTTTTCACTCAACGCAGTAATCATATTTATTAGGTGACAATATCAAGAGCTCACCTCAAAAAATCATATAAAATCAGGGTTACCAGAAATTTTTCCCTGTGAAAGGACTTACCAAAAAAAGGACATTTCAATGAAAAGGAGGACATTTTACATTTTTATAGTTCATAATGAATAGATATTGTACTAAACAATTCCTAACGATTAAAAATCTTTGAAAATCATTTTAGACTTTGCGTCATTAAAAATGAACGCTTCCGACTGGATAAACTCGCCCCCGCACTGACCTTCGTTATCCACCAATAAGCATAAATAAATTTTATATCACAATAACCCTAATGATCTACATTCAAGAAAACAAAAAGGAGGACATTCCACGTAAATTTAAAAAAAGGAAGGAAGACAGGAGGAAATGTTAAAAAGGAGGACATGGCCTCCAACAGATGGTAACCCTAATAAAAATCGCTTGTATTGAAACTCATCTTCTGCGTCAATGCCCCCCCTCCTCCATCTCGATCAGATTTTGCGTCTTTTTTCGTCACTAGTGTTGAAAGTTCGCGAACGTCCTCAACGGGTCTGATGATCGCAGCCATGTGCTTATACTATGTGCGAGTTGTGGCAACACAGCGTAACTTGACCTTGATGCGCCATTATAAATAAATCGAACAATATTCAAACAAATGTTCTTTATGTTCTCGCGGAAGTAAGTCGATTCCTTCACGAAGGGCACGATGGGCAAATTAGACAAAATCTGTAGATGATTTGTCTTTGCAATTAGTTTTTATTACAATGGAGCGAATATTCTATCAATTGACAACAAAAACGCTCTTTTCCTCATATATTCAACTTGTATAAGGTCAGGGTTGCCAAATGGAAAATTTTGTCAGCAAAATGGAGATTTTTTCGTTGTGGGGAAAGAATGGCTGTCATAAATGGGCACGGATATTTTTGGGGACATTATTTTCATCCAGAGTCGAGATAGAAATTTTACTCTATCAATTATTATGAATAAAAATAATAGAATTATTTTCTCTAATTTTTATGGATCAAAAATAGAAATAGAAACAGAAATAAAATAGAAAGAAAATATAAAAATAAACAACAGGCATAGAGAAGGAAAAATACGAAAAAAACGAAGATGTAGTGCCTCGAGCAGCTCAAAAGACGATGATCGATTCATTTCAATTATTTGAATATGAGAGGTCAGCCAATGGAATCGTCGGGAACAGTTCATGTCGCTGGTCCATAATTTGGAGAATATTTTTCGTTTCAAAGTTGGGGGATTTTGTTTCATTGGAAATGTTTTTGGGGGAATTCCGAAGTAGTGGTGGAGAAAGAGCACGCAACACAGCTGGCAACCTTGTATAGGGTTAGGATAGAGATCCCAGGATTTAAGAAACGTGTACCGAATATGTACACTTCTTTCCTCTAGAATGTCTGACAGTTTTGAACTAGAAATAAATAAATAGGCCTATTTAACCAGCATTACTAAGAATAAAGTACCAACAAACAAACTCAAACTGGATTAAACTCAACATGTTTTAAATATTATATTGCTTCTAAATGCACTTCGATCGAATTGACCATTACATCCACCAACAAAAGGATTTTTGTTGACAAAAGGAAGCATGTGGGGTGTCCTTTCAAAACTCTTCAAATATATTGGGCATATTGATCTCTATCTCTAATTCTGATTGTATTTTTTGCCTGCTCAGTGCTCTTTTTAATTTAAAAGTAGCAAAAATGGCATATAACTGTAACAAGTTTCTGTATAATATTTTCCACTTTCGCATGAGTACAGGGAAAGACTAAAACAGAACTTTTTTCCATTTTCTGCTAAAAATGTTCTTTTGAAACTTGTCAAGGAAGAACTAAAGAAACCTATGCGCATACTCTCCTCGTACCAAATAGATTTCATTCCGAGGTGATCGGAATAAAATGATCACAAAGATTTATTTAAAAAAATAGACATTTTCTCCTGAACATAAAACTTTCAGAAAAAAATTCCATAATGAATCTCATACTTCCACGAGGAAAGTAAAGCGTTTAGTTCATTGGGAAACTTTAGTACTTTGGGAAACTAAAACTACTTAGTTTATAGGAAAAAGCGTTTAGTAATGACTAGGGCTCGGATTCTGATGACATCTCATCTTTTTATTACTGCACTCTAGACGTACCTAACTTGTAAATGAATGTTTATCACGACGCATACGTGCCAGAAATGTATAGTTATTGGGTCACTTTTTGTCTTTTTTGCCGTTTTTCAAGTTTTAAGTCATTTTTTGGGCATTCGCCGTCATTTTTGTCATGTTTACGCATTTTGTTTCCTTCTCGTGTGTTTTCATAATGTATGTTTCAAGAATTTACGATGATACACTAAAACAAAGTTTTTATAGTATCATCAGTTCATATAATTCACTTCTGGAATGGGCTCTTGGTTTTCAAACTCAAAATTACACGGATCTTCGGTAGCTTCCTCGACCTCAAAACTTGACGATTGGAAGATCGGAGCTAAGGATCACATTTCCCCATAAATACATTTTATTTAAAAATGTAAAAATCAGAGTAAATAAAATTTGTTTACAATTTTTAAGTATTTTTGAAAAGTTAAGTCATTTTCCCCTTATTTTTAAGTTTTTAGGTCATTTTCCTATTATTTATAATTCATTTTATAGGTCATTTTCAAATAATTTTTAGATCAGAATCCGAGCCCTGGTAATGATTGACACTACGTGTAGTTTCAAATGTATTGAAACCACCTTGAAATGGAACATACAAAAATAAACAATTACTGGTAAATGGAAAATTGGGCATTATGAGATTTTCCGAAGAGAGGCCTAATTTAAAAGTGATGCTTTCACTTATATAAAAGTTCAATGTTTACTTTAAACATGGAACCAATGCTGATTGTGACTGATCAGTATTACCAAAACATTTCGGCGAGAGGCGAAATCGCAAATTTTATTGTCAACGCTGTGATGAAAGATAAATTCAACAAAGATGAGATTAGTGGAGAATTTAGGCTTGCAGTTAAAGATGACCTTGACGATTTGAAAAAGGCAAAATAATCCCAGACTTAATAACGTTGATGGATCTGTAGTTACGCTGTGTAATTATTAATTAGTTACAATGTTAATGTAATTTTAGTTACACAGAGAAGAGAACAGTAGCAAACAGTAGAACAATAGGCAAATCAATGATCGATTCTTGTATTGAAACTGTGTGCATTCACCTTCCCTTCTATTCATTTTTCAACAAGAGTCTAAAATTCACACGAAATGTACACATTAATAGAGGCATACTTTGAATTCTTACGCACACTAGGAAATTAAATAAAAATAAATTTTAAACCCAATAATTAATTATTTAATTATTAACTCTATAAATTATTAAATATTTCTTTAATTGCATTATAACTAAACACTAATATAAATGTAAATTGGACTCTACTTCACTTGTGACGCTTTATATAAGTAAGAATTATGTTTTTGAAAAATCTATTCAAAATAAACCTTATCAAACAAGATTCTGTATCATTCATGAATTAAAATCATTTTGCAATAACTGGGGAATACATTTGAATTCGAGCCAAGCCTGGAGATATGGCAACCTTGCTCAAACCTCATATCATGAACTCTGTTTGTACACTCTGTGGAAAGAGTATTCTTTGACAGTTGATGGCTGAAATCCGGTTGCACGCCAGCAAGGTTAGGTACGTAATTGCATACTATTCTTGATATATTTAAAAGAAATTATACAGTTTCGTTTATTTGGATACATATTTTTTAAGGATAGTGGTACGCTTATGAAGTGTGCTATAATCCTCAGAATTTCTCACTTCTTTTAATTTTTGACATGTCTTCCTACTTAGCGGGTACATGGGCAAGGGAGACACCACACGTCAAAGCAGCAATGTTTATGTTTCGTTTGGCAGAAGAGGGACAAACGAGCACGATGATAATTCGACGATTCAGAATTCCATGTCTGCAGAAGACTCAAGAATTTCAAAACTTCTTCGATTGCTTTCAAGAGAAAATGATCCAGATAAATTCTGTTCTTTGGCTAGGCAACTCCAACAATCTTTCAAACTACCGGAGAACGGAAAATACATAAGACGTGCATTTGATATGATTACTAAATCTCTGTTAGATTTATTACACACCGGACCAGGATTAAATGCAAAATTTGAAGCTGCGAAATGTCTTGGTCGGCTTGGGTATATACTAGACCAAAATATAAAAAGGTTTATTGACTGGATATTTTCGACATACAGTTCTGAACGGAATGAAGATGTTTCTTTGTTACTTTTAAAAGCTCTGCTTGAAACTTTGAAATTAGATAAAAAAACACATAAAACGGAAGCATTTGCTTCCACTTTGATATCAAGACTCGTGAATGCTCTAGAATTTACCCATTCTTCAGATTTCTTCATTGTTATTGTTGATGCAATTTTGCTTGTAGCAGTGATGTATCCATCGTTTTTCACGAAACATTTTCGCGATATGGTCGATATACTTGTTGGTTGGCATATTGATAGTAGCCAAGGAAGCTGTATTACAGAATATACATCACGAAGCCTTCAAAGATTGAGTCACTATTGGATTGAGGATGAACAGTTTTCTATAACTCTCATTAGTCAGTTCTTTGAAGACATGGAGGCTTATGCACATGGAGTACATGTTTCAAATTACCAGAGTGATGGCAAAAAATGTACACTTTCAAAAGAGCAGTGCGTTATAAAAATCACTTCATTGATCAAGGTTCTCAATACGGTATTAAAGTGTATGGGTCAACATTTACATTCTACATCTGCTATGAAGTGGAATTTCCTAAATAATTGTTTTTCAAAAATGCTTGACACAGTAATCATTTCTTTGGAATTTCTTGTAGGTGAAGAATTAATTATTGCTGCTAATGAATGTTCAAGTTTATTGATGACATTTTTGCAAAATAAGGTTTCATCGAACAGTGTTAAATTGTGTTCACTGATAAACTTAGAACTTGGTGTTTTAAACGTTTTTGGAGAAGAAGCAGTGATCTCAATGCTTACGTTTACATCAAGAATTGTACTTAACGTTAGTGCTAATTTGCCAGTGCAACTTGTTCATCAAATTTTGACACCCGATTCGCCTGTTCTAAAATTACGGTTTTCGACGAATAAGAAAATTCAAAATGCTGTGTTAGAAATTTATCACAGTCTCCTTAACTTGAAAAATATAACTCCTCTTCAGGAAGCATACAGATACATTTTAGGAGATTTGGAAGTTGCGTACAGAAAAATAATGCCATCTCTTTCTGTAATATGTCAAACAAATCCATTTCTCGATGTGGAATATGCAGATGAAGATGTAGAAATGGTTGTAATGTTTCATATGAGAGCATTAGCCGATCTGGCAAAAGCCAGTAGTTCTATAATTGGAATTTGGGCACTTCAGCCAAGTATATTAGAACTTTTAGCTGTGAAACTTGAACCGTTTCATAAAAGTCTTGTTAATTACAGTCCGATATTGCAATATTGTATCATTTATCTTTTATACACTCACTGCACTGTGAATAATAATTTTGTTTCAAGTAGTGGTTTAGTGAGTGCAGTAAGTGATATCTCAAATGTATGTGATGTCTTGGGTCTTCAGTTGGTTTTAAGTTCTTTTGGTTCTACGTCTCCGACTAGTGGATATTTTTCTCTGATACTTGTAGTTTTAACCAAAATTCTGACGAATGTTTCATCACAACAAACCATTTCTCTATCTCTGGATTGGACAAGAGATGTTATCACTCAAGTAAAGTCGTATATACGTGTTTTACAGCATGCTCAGGAATTTGGCGATTTTCTACAAGCACTTGTGTCTGCCGGACACACTCATGATGAAATGATAGTTTTGAAAGTATTGCAGAATTTAGAAGAATTGCTTAGCTGTAATAAAACTCCATGGAACCCTCAATTTTTGTTAAGTATTTTGAGTCTTTGTTTTCTTCATAATAATTCATACCATGATGCTGTGAGTTCAAAATCGTGTCAGGTGATGACACTACTTCCTTGGTATATAATTATTAGTGGAATTGAAGAATTGATGAAACCGAAACGGGATAACTTAAGAAATATTACATTTTCTCAACAGTGTATACATGGCATTCAAAAGCATTATATAATTAAGAATACTTGCTGCAGAATGCCAGGAATTCATTTCAAGAAACTAATTGGATACGTGTTAAATGGGGTTTTATCTACAGAAACGAATTGGATGCTAGATGCGTTCCACAGTTCTTCTGGAAAATGTTCTCGTACACAAGAAGATAATAAAACATGGACTTTGTTTAATCACATTGTTTCTGCCAATGACATGGTGTTGTTATCATCTTTATCCTGGCAAGCTGCTCAGTTTTGCACTACAACAAAGTTAAGAACTCCCTTAGGAAAACCCCAAGATACATTTACAAGTATTGAATGTGCAATAAAAAACTTGGTTCAAGAGTTGCACACCACGTTCAGTCTACCCGAAATGGAAGGTAAACCAGATACCCTTTCTGACAACAATTTTTGCAGCTCCTGTGCTCCACTGCGAAATGATGGCAGCCTCGGATCAGGTGATTTTGTTAGCCTTTCTAACAATTCTTTTGGGAGAAATGGTTCAACTGTAATTAATTCAGCCAGTGACTTAGCAGTAGAGCAAGATCAACAACAAGCAATTCCGTTACAACCACAAAAACTGCCGGATTCAGCCAATAGTCGTTTTAGTGTACAATCTGATACGGGAAGTTGGGAATACCGACGAGTGAGGTTGTTGCTAGAGTTCTTAGAAAATTTAGAGAAATGTATCTACAATGCAGCCGAAGGTTCTACAACTTTATCGCCCCCTTCGAAAACAGTAAGGCTCTTTTTTCATACAAACAAGAACACATGTGCTCAGTGGTTTGTGCGAATTCGAATGGCTGTTATTGTAGTAGCGCTTCATTCCGGCTACGCCGCCGCAGTTGTGAGATATGCTCATTGTTTTCTTCAAGATCTCGTGGATTCTAAAAATATCCAGGGATCAGAATTTGAGCGTACAGTATTGTATCTCAGTTGGGCATTGTGTAGATTACGCGAACCAAGAGCAATTGTTGGTTTGTTTGCTTGGTGCCTCGGACATGGCAGAAAGTTTCAATGGCTTCAAGCTGTTGCTGAACAGGCAGCTAGTAAATATGAATCCGCACTGAACAGTTACACGCAAGTATTAGGTGTAAAAGTTTTAGCAATATCGTCTAAAAATGAAGAAGGGGCTCTTGCGAAACCCAATGACCGGCGTGAATCCGATCAGCTAGTCACAGAGTTCATCTCAGAGCAAGTAAAGAACTGTTATTTGTCGCTCAAAAATTTCGAAGAATTTCTAAAATGGAATCAAGAGGTTTTTGTAGATACTGAACAAGCAAAAGCAACATCGAAACAAATGTTTGGTAATGGATTTACTATTGAACAAGTCCATGCCATGAAACATTTTCAAGAATACGGATTATCGGCTTTTGTTGAACTTGAAAAATGGAATAGTCTTCGTATTGAAGAAACTTCAATTAATACAGATAAGCTATGGAATAGTAGCGTTCTAATTAACTACATAGAAGCAACTCTAGTAAATATTTCTTTACAATTAGCTATTGATATCAACCGGAAGAAAAGTGAGGAAACAGGTTTTTGTGAACAAAAGGCATGCATGAAAACGCTTATTGAAAAATGTATGTCTGTAACGAAACGATACATACAAGAAGGTTTAGGAAATATGCCATCTGAAATTTTGCATAACTGTGTAATATCAAATTTTGCTGGAGCAGGACTTCTATCAGTTTTACGCGGAGAACCAGAAAAAAATATGTTCACTACAAGTGAGTGGAAGTCAAAACTTCATTATGTAAATACATCTGTTCTCACTAATGTAGTATGGTGGACTGAATATTTTGACCAGATGAACGGAAAAAGATTTCATAAGCAGGTAAATGATCTTTATTTAGACATCTCAAGGATTGCTCGTAAAGAAGGCAATTACTATTTGGCCAAAAAATTGCTATTGAAATGTCTGTCATGTAGTGGTTTAATAACAGATTCTATTCCTTTTAAAGACATTTCACTGAAACAAGTTATAACAGAATTTATTAGTTTCAATTCGTGCATAACTGAAACTTGGAATGCTAGAACTACAAAGGCGTGCATGGAAGGAGCAAAATTGTTATATTATTCAAATTGCCACAGTTCTGCAGTAGAAGTGTGTGCTTTAACAAGCATCGCAATATTGGATTTGCCTCTTGATATTGATCTTGAAATGCCTGAAAGGAAGTCTCGAACTTTGCTCACATTAGCCAAATGGCTTCAAATAGAATGCCATTTAGAGGGCGAATTAAAAGAACACCTAAGTCAAATATTTTCATGTCAAACTCCAAGTTGTAATTATGTAAATGCATTGAATTCTATTACCCCGGAACAGTTCGATTCGCTGTTTCAGCGTGACAATTATATCGTGTCTTCCACAGACACAGTTATTGGACGCCTTCTGTACACAAGTGTTTGTCAATGTCCTGCTATGGCAAAGGCATGGAGTGGATTTGCTGCCTGGTGTTACCGATGTGGTCGACGATCTGTTGATGGGCCCAGCAAAGGTGGACTACAGCTCACCGACGCGGAGAGAAATGCTATTCATGATCTTCTTCCTTCGGGAACGTCTTCTGAAAATTTGGATGAAGTGTTTGCAATTCTTAATCAGACAACTGCATTTGACGAAGAAGACATTGTGTTGGACGACAGTGTTTCAAAAAAAATTGAAACGCATCTTAGAACAGTTCATATACTGAGTGAATCATCGCACGAATTACTTTCACAATTATCTGAAATCTGGAGAAGTGCTTACAAGAGATATTTTATGTATTACAAAATATCTGCGGAGTCATATTTCAAGTACCTGAATTTATGTAACTATGATGGTCCTGATGGTACAACTATCACTGCTTGTCTACGCCTACTGCGTCTTATTGCGAAGTATCCGTTCGCACTTCAAGACGTTTTAGAAAATGGATTGTGTTCAACACCTACTCGACCTTGGAAAGGAATCATTCCACAATTGTTTTCTAGGCTTGGCCATCCTGAAGCGTATGTCCGAAAACAAGTGTCAGAACTTCTCTGCCGGGTCGCAGTTGATGCTTCCCATCAAATTACTTTCCCAGCTGTCGTCGGTGCCATTACAGGAACGAGGCTTTCAGATATACATATGCCTACTTCAACTCATGGATTGTTAAGTGTCCATCCTTTAGAAACATCAGAAAAAAATGATTTGTACAATTATCAAGATGAAATAGAAGAGGAAGACGACAATGACGATGAGTCCATTGAAAGAGAGAATAAGATTCCCGTTCTTAAAAATTGCTTCCAGACGATGGTTGATTTTCTTGCCAAAAAGTTTCCGGAGATTGTTTTGCATGTCAAATTACTTGTACAAGAATTACGACGTATCACCTTACTATGGGATGAGTTGTGGCTAGGTACACTGGTACAGCATCAGTCTGAAATTACACGTTGCCTGACGCAACTGGAACAAGAAGTAATTCGAGTTGACAAGAACATGACCCTCGATTCTGACCTCAAATTGAAATTAATTACAGAAAAACACCGCATCGTTTTTAAACCAATTGTGTTTGTGTTAGAGCAACTGCAGTGTATCACTTCTGTTCCTCCAGAAACTCCTCATGAAAAATGGTTCCAGGAAAAGTTTGGAGACTGTGTGTGTGATGCACTGAACAAATTAAAATTCCCGGCTAATCCACGGTGTCCTAATGAATCATGGCAACCTATGAAACAATTTCAGTCGCGACTTCAACAACGCTTTCAGAAACGCACGGCATACACAATTCACATTTCTAATGTAAGTCCTGTTCTTTCTGCAATGAAGTCAAACATTGCTATGCCTGGTGTTCCGTCTAGTGAAAAACATTCGATTAAAATCGCTGCTGTTGATAATAATGTTACAATTCTTCCCACGAAAACAAAGCCGAAGAAGCTGGTATTTCGTGGATCTGATGGACATGTGTATTCGTATCTCCTGAAAGGTCTAGAAGATTTACATCTTGATGAACGTATTATGCAGTTTCTTAGAGTAGCCAACACAATGATGCAACATGGTCCAGACGCCGACAGCTATATTGCCAGACATTATTCAGTCATTCCTCTGGGTCCGTGCAGTGGGTTGATCAGTTGGGTAGACGGCGTTACCCCCTTGTTTAGCCTTTACAAACGCTGGCAGCAACGACAGGTTTTGCAGGCTTCACTTAAAGTCCAAGCATCTGGTGGTGACACCGCATCCAATATCACAGCGCAAGTCTTGAGACCATCAGAACTTTTCTTCAACAAACTTCGTCCTCTTTTGAAGGAAGTAGGCATTAGCAACACGAACAACCGCAAGGAGTGGCCGTTACCCGTCTTAAGACAAGTATTAACCGAACTCATGGAAGAAACTCCAAAAGACCTTCTGGCAAAAGAACTGTGGTACAATAGTGTAAACGCTAGTCATTGGTGGCAAATCATACGAACATATTCGTGTTCAGTTGCTGTAATGTCGATGATCGGTTACATAATTGGCCTTGGTGATCGACATTTGGATAATATATTGGTAGATCTTAATACAGGAGAGGTGGTGCATATTGATTACAATGTTTGCTTCGAAAAAGGGACAACACTCAGAATTCCTGAGAAAGTACCTTTCCGTATGACTCCTAATATCTGCACAGCCCTGGGAGTAACAGGAGTGGAAGGAATTTTTCGCCAAACATCAGAACATGTTCTGAAAGTTATGAGAAAAGGTCGTGAGACACTACTTACCCTCCTCGAAGCGTTTGTTTATGATCCTCTTATTGACTGGAAACCAGAAAATGACGAAGTTTTCACGGGAGCTGTGTACGGAGGTCAGGCTCTTGTTTTAGAATCAAAGCAAAGAAGAAAGGAATTGGAAAGGGAAGTGGCACAGTCTATGTTCTGCATTCGTATGACAGAAATTAAATCCGCGTGGATGAATAATAGAGATGATTTAGTTATCTCTGTGCCACAATTAGAAAATCTTCTGAAAAAGTGGATCGAGCTACGTAATGAGATTCCACTAATAGAAAAGGCTTCACATGAATATCTCGTGGAGATGGAGTTGGTGAAAGAAGCCATAACCGAAGGTCCTGGAAGTGAAAACCGTCTCTATACATTAGGAGCTCGATATATTAAATTCAAGGAAGCTCAAGACACTAAAAGAAACGCTAGAGAAATGTTAAAAACTAAATTGGAAGACGTAGAAAAGCGTTATAATATTCAAAGTACAGCTTTGGCTTCTGTAAGGAGTACAGAATTGGACGAATGGGCAGCAAAATTAAGTTACCCTGAAGATGAAAGTAATGTTGTTAATGTTCATGTAAACGAAATATTGCAGAATGCTGGACAAAACCAAATGGTAATACAGTATGAGCAATCGGACATAGAATTTAAAAGATTAATACAACAACAAACTACATTAATACGCACTTGCTTGGATTTGTTGAGACAGTATGGGTCTATTGCAGGATTATATCCAGTTTCGTATTTTGAATCGCATAGAACAATATGCTTTATTCGTTGGGCAAAATATTTACTCGAGAATATATCCGTTGAACGATGTCGGGAAGTGGCAGAACAATTTCAGTCACTTTTTTCACCTGACAATAACAGAAACAATATCCTTTGTCATACTGCTGTGTCTTTCAGTTATCACTTACAATCTGCTTTACAAAATTCAAATGTTCGCCTTTCTTACGCCGCGGAGAAGATGACTTCAAAAGGCTTACCTGATAGTATTGCTACGTTTGAAAATGACTATAAAGAAGCCCAGAAAGCATTAGAAAATTTTCGCAAGAGAGAACAAACCGCAAAAGTAGCAATAGAGGGCATAGCACTCACAACATTATGTTCCCTCAACAGACAGTATCTTATGAAAGAAGCAACGGCTACGAGTGCTGGAGAATATCTAATGGATCTCACATCATTTGATGGTGAATGGTTCCTTGATGAAATGCACTTTCTGAACACCCTACTGTACGAATTCTGTAAACTCCTTTCTCATGAGGAGAATCTCTCCCCTACAGAAACTGATGATATTGCAAGACTCAGACTAACTTTGCAGTGTCTACATTCGTGCAATATAATGTTCAGAGATTTGAAGGAACTGAATTTTAATTTTCATACGATCATTCTTCCCGAAGCTCTAAAGACACTTCAGATCGAGGAGCCAAGTGTACTGTCAGTTATTAAGACTTTAGACGAAATTATTCAAAGTATTGGATGTCCCATTCCAGATTTGATAGCTCAATTGGAACTGCATTTGCGTTACGTTATAATGGACATGGAATCCCCTCATAGTCACGCGCAAAAAATTGTTAATGTCCTCCAAAGTAAATTCGAATCTTTATTTCTTTACTGTTCTGAAAGACATAAAGAATCTGGCGGAGAGGATGGGCTTTGTCCAGGTAATATGCTGTTAATGGGATTTAACTGCCTCTTCGAAGCTTTGCAAATTGAAGGGACTACGTTTGCAGCTGCTTTTGAAAGAATTGATATTCCTATGTCCTGGAAGACCATAGACCAAATTAGAGAAGCTAAAGCATTGTCAGCCTTTGTTGTTGGTGATCGTGTGAGAGGTGTTTTAGATTCCATTTTCTTTTTGAAACGTCTGCAGATAATACAAGATTTCTTTACGTTGTGTTCTCAAATGGCACGTATGGAATCTCCGGTTTATGATAATAACCGTATAAGTAAACCAATTAGACAATTCACTGCGGATTATGTCCGACGACATATGTTTGGCGTGTCGTCTCAAATTCTGGCTCTGCTATTATGTTTCCATTTGCACCACTGCTTAGGATTTAACATCGAAAAGGAAGTGGAGCGACGAGGCAAAGATTCTGAAAGTGACATTTCTTTGGAAGAATTAATTCACATGGGAGTGGAAAATTGTGTAAAAAGTGGTCTCGTTAATACCGCAGCTCTTAAAGAAGCGTCACTTCTCATGAGCAACCTTGAAAACGCTTGGCAACAACGTGAATATGCTTTGCGAATCCAACAGGAATATGAATTTTGGAGATCGACATCACACAGACTACAGCTTCAACTCACTGCCCATCATTGGTTGTACGAAGATCTTTTACCACAAAATGTTCTAATGTCTGCTTTACTTCCTGTCAACAGAACAACATTCATGCGAGAAATTAGGAAAACATCTACCTCGCTGCTAACGCTGCAATCACGCTTGAATGATGTCCATAATCATCATAATATCTTAGTAGTCAGTATCGAACAGCGTCTGAAGTGGGTATCAGGAGCAAATCCCGCATTAAGTGAAGTAATGACAACTTTTGATTCAGAGTGGCAAAAGCGAACTTCGCGATTTGGTACGCTACAAAACCTGGCAACAGTTGTAGGCAGCACTTGCAACGCTATTTTGCACCACGAAGCATTGAGGACAAGAACATCGGAAGCAATTGCGAACGATGCATCGTTTTTGCAGATGTTAGAATACTTGGAAAGAAGTTGTGCCTTGGCTGGAAATTGTGAACAGTCCATTAGTGCTAGAGAGATAGCATTAATCCACTTGTTGGCTCCTGAAGAAACAGTTGACCTCAATTGGTTACATAAAGTAGAAATACTGATATCTGATAAGATAAAATCGCTTCAGAAACAGAAGACAAAACTATTAGACGATTTTTGTATTGTTAAGAAAAATCTTAAAAAGCATGTTGTCACCATAAGAGATTACTTTGCAATCCATCGAGAACTGATGTTTGATGTACACAAACTTATTAAGTCTTTAGCGAAAAGTGAAGCTGGTATCCGTGATGACTGTAAAAACTATCTCATTACTTATCGGACATTTTCTGAGTATTACTCGTCGTTAATCAGAGAACTAATGAATGAAAATTTAGATGACGAAAAAATTATACAAGGCTTGAAACACATAGAATTTATCAAAGAGAAGACTAATTATATTTACGCAGAAATCCTAGAATTAGCTGATAATATCGGAGATCAAATGAGATGTGAAACAGCAACCGAAGAAATTTTCTCAGGAGGGTCTCGTGTTGAAAGAGATTGTATGGTTTCAAAGGAAGAGACACAAGTTCCAAAAATCGTCAAAAGTGGAAGAGATTCAAAAACTGGGAAAGCTGTCCAAGCACGAAATTCCTATGCGTTAGGTGTGTGGCGAAGAGTTCGTATGAAACTTGAGGGTCGAGATCCGGACACGGGAAGAAAATATTCCGTGCAGGAACAAGTTGATTGTGTTACAAATGAAGCTATGAACTTGGATAACTTGGCGCTTTTGTACGAAGGCTGGACACCGTGGGTGTAATTTTGAAAACACTGGACATTAACACATGATGTATTCCTTCGGTGATCTTCGGAGGGTGAAAACTGATGAATATTAATTTACAAGATCCTGTATGATGACGCTGTAGGTCAATAGAAGTTCTCGAAAAATGTTGTTTTTTTTACTTAATTGTGTACTTTCACTATTTTATTATAAAAATGCATCGTTCAACTTTTAATGTTCTATAATAAATTCAGTGAATTGTATTGTACATTAAAAATCCATTTTTTGTTCAATAAATTTAAGATAAAGTTTATGATTGCATATTTTTTAATAGAGATATCTTTGTTTTAAAACATCCTTTCTAGCAGTAAACTACTTCTATTTTGTTTCGTTTATAGTTTTTCTAAAATCGAAAATGACGAAGAGAATGCTTAAGATCCGGTCTTGGAAAAAAGGAGCTGACCTGTTTTTAGGAAACTTTTAGTAATTAACAACATTATTTATTTAACAAAGGAAGCTGTCCTGTTTCAGCTAATTTTCTGAGATAATTTTTTTACTGTGAACTGAAAGACACCATTTAATTCGATTAATAAAAATGACATTCTTTGTGTTTAAAAAAGTCAACATTTCTTGATTCAAAATATAAATCTCTTATTTCAGCAACTCGTGTCGGATTTAAAATTTCAATCATACTTCAGGTGTTTGGAAATTTCAGTGATATTAACAACTCGAAAAAACTCATTTATACCACAAGTAATTAGTAAATGAATTAAAAATTTAATATAAATATTCAGAGAATTAATTAAACATTCACCCTAAAGTTAGTAATTTTGTTTGATATATACATTGTAAATAACAATTTGAGTACAAAGTATTCCTGTATTATCGTCTCCCTAGAGCCAAGTTCACTCGACATGTCAAGTTGTGAATAACGAATTCTCTCTGAAAACTTGAACGGTTCTGGCCAGGGTCATGCATGTCAAACTGCGCCCGCACGTGCTACTTGCCCGCAACGGAAACTTGACCATAGAAGAATACTGACTGGCCTGGCGATTCCTCGAGCACGGGTAACTTTCCCTGATTCGGCTCCCATTTAGGATTGCCAGAAATGTTTTGAGAAAATAATGAACCGGGAGGGAGGAGGGGATCTTTGAGTAATACTAATCGCGCACATTTTCTTGATCCTCTACAGCCAGGGTTCCAGAATTTTTTTTCTCAGCCGAGGACACTTTTAAGAAAAGGAGTACATTTTATATTTTTATACTCCACGATAAATAGACAATGTACTCAACAATTTCTAACCATCGATAGTCTATAAAAATCATATTAGACTTCGCGCCATTAAAAATGAAAGCTCGCAATTGTATAACTTCGCTCCCGCAACTCACCTTAGTTATCCACCAAACAATAAGCATAAATAAGTTATGTATATAAGCCTAATGATCTATTATGCAGGCCAGTTATTTGAATAAAAATATAGATATTCCAGATGTGAAGTCTCTTCAATGGATTAAATTACTTTAAAATTATGTCAGTATTATTTTCAATTCAAAATAACAAAAACGAGGAAAATCCATGTAAATTTAAAAGAGGAGGGAGTACAATATTAAAAGAAAGACATGTCACCCAAAAGAGGAGGACAGATGGCAATCCTGTCCACAGCGGGAGATGCGGGGAGGGGCGGTTTAGGGTGAATGTTTAATTAATTCTCTGAATATTAGATATTGAATTTTTAATTCATTTACTAATTACTTGTGGTTAAACATTGGTTCAAATCTTGAAATAAAATTCTCTGCATACATTAGGGCCAGTCTTCAGGAGTTCCTTAAAGTAGTATATGCATAAAGGCATTCATGAAACACACTTTTAGCTTACGTTCGCAGTGCTGTGCACTTCAACAAAAACATACGTATTACTAATAGTTACCAAACGAAGTCAATTGCATGGCTCTGCGCAATAGCCAGGACTAGCATGAGAGAAAATTCACGTCTAATTGAGAATAAAAACTTGCCATAATAAACACTAAAAGCTGTACTAATAGTTATTCTCTCATACAATAAATTGTTTGTTCTTTTCATCATTCGAAACTATCTTTTTACATGATCACTCTTTTCATTTTTAATTAGTGAGTAAGAAATAAAAATAGTGAATAGTTCACTCAAATGATAATCTGGCAACCCTACTCCCATTTCCCCTTCCAAATCCAGAAAAAGGGTGTGCCGCTGAAGTGAGGAATGTAAGCGCAGTATAATGAAGTTGAAGTATAATGAATAATGCCAACTTCCTAGGAAAATATGTTTACTTGATGTTTACTATCAAACAACCGAGAATTAAATTTTGTTTACATACGTTACTACTTAATTTAATTTTTATTTTTGAATTCTAAAGTTTGTTCGCTGAACTTTAAGCATAATTTGCTCTATCCGTGAAAAAAACATTAAGAAAATATTTGGAGCCGTTTTTGATAAAAAAAAAAGTTATGAACTGAATTAACTTCAAGAAGAAATTACGCGAAAACTATGTTTCAAAAAATTATAGAAACTGTTTTACTGAGGGTCAGAGAAAACATTAGACTCGCCATTTTTTGTTTTGTGTTATATTTAATTAAATCATTTTGTTATTTGCTATAATCTATACCCATAATGAGAAAACTATGTGTGCTACTACAGCGCATACTTTCTCGCATTATTTGTTAAGGTTACGCTGAGCTACAATACATGAAGCTGCAAAAAATTTTTTCAACTAGCATTTTTTCCCCGCGCTGGGATTCGAAGTCAGGTCCTTAACAGTTCACACGCAAAACACGTTACCCCTAAAACACCAGAACTTTATCTTGCCGATCTTTAAAAGAAATTCATCATTTGCATTCGCAAATTTTAAAAAATCAGAGATTTTTATTTACATTATTTCATGGCCTCGTTTTAAAGAGCAATTTCAGTGAGGAAAAAATCTGAATCATCAATATTGAAGTTTTACAATGTAATTTGGTTTTTGCTTGCGATTTTCGCAAATACAGTTTCTTCGCCGATTTTTTAAGCGTCATTTGTTCCTACCGTGGAAAAACATTAACAAAATATTTGGTGTCTTTTTTTTGAGAAAAAAGTTATGAATTGAATTAACTTCAAGCAGAAATTACGCGAAAACTACATTATTCAAAAAGTTGTTCAGAACCTTATTCAAAGATCTAAATTTTTTGAACAGATTTCATTAAGAAAAAGATCTCTATCAGCAATACTGTACTTTATCTTGTATCTAGTACTGCAATGTTCATTTTTTTGCAGTTTTCGAAAATACAGAGTTCACCGAAAATTGAACCAGCGTCATGGACTTTATCGTCCTTTGCTACATCAGAAGAGAAAAAAATAAAGAAAATTTTGGGAGCCGTTTTTGAGAAAGTTGTTTAAAAATGAAGTATGTTCCCCACAAAATTACGTCAAAACTACTCATATTTTCGTAAAATTCTACATTAGCTTATGTAAATATCTATTTGTAAAGTATAGATTCAATAAAAAAATTGATTTTCAATTTTCTAGATGTAGGAAGAAAAAATTAATAACTTTTACAAATTCAGAGATTCAACGAAGTTGAGTCCTGCACCATTTTTTAGCCTGATTTGCCCTTTCGTTTTTGTTTTTTTAATTATTTATTTAAGGTCGCCTTATAAACGGCTAGGTCATTGGCGACCACAGTTACAATAATACAGTAGTTACAAATATACAAATATACATTAGTTGCACAATTTCATGGGATACACACATAGAGCCTTAATATTAATATTGTACATGGGACAATGACAACCTTTCGTTTTTGATAGATAGTAGATGATAAATATACGATATGACGATAGAACCATTTTATTGAACGAAGAAACATTGCAACATAAGAACTCCTTATCGTTCCATCCATGTCGATTAACAATGAGAAGAATGCGAATTTCAAACTGCTCAGAGAGTGTACTAACTGGAACTGCTGTATCGCGGCGTTGGTATTGTATTGTCAAATGACAGTTCGTAAAACGTTCGGATTTCCCTACAAGCAAAATAAGAAGGCTTGGGGCTCCCATCGCCATTTCCGGATTTTTTTAAACAAATAATCTTAAAAACTTCATAAAATGTTTTATCTGAATATAAACATTAATGAAATAGTTTACTGAACTACAATGTTTGAATTTTAAAATAAAATGAATGGCACTAAAAGAAACTAAACATGCATTTATAAATGAGAAATTAAAAATGTAATTTCCACTTTGTAAGCAATTTGTTAATTTGTACAATTTGTCTGTATTTGGACAAGGATTTATTCTATCATAATTAGTGTTTTTTAGTTAATTAAATATTTTATAGGTGTGCCCAATACAATGTTGTGATTGAAGGTCTGCAATATCTACATCCAGCCATGGGCAAATGAAATGGAATTTGTAAAAATGATAAATTCAGCATTTGTTTGTATTTTAATAGAAACCCGTTTTCTCTACAACCCTATATTTTGTCTAGTTGTTTGGATTCCTTGAACAGTAGTAATGTATTTTAAATGGGCCTCATGTCTCATTTCCAAAACTTTCATTTTGAGTGGAACATCAAGGCAAATGATTACAAAAGACCTTGCTAATAACTGTTAACTTATAAAGCTTTATACATCGTTAAAGAGGACGAAACTACTGATCTTGTTCTTAAGCGATCAAGTAATCTAAGGTTTATCCTACCATTGGTTCAAATAATTGAAAAAAAAATGGAGAGAAACAGCATTGAAAAATATTTGAAAACTTTTTATTATGTCACTGTTTTGTGTGACACAGAGAAATTACTTCGTCTTTTCGTCTGAGAAATTACCAATTTGCTCAGACAGTGATATTTTCCGCATGGCGACCAGGCATGCACAGTATTCAAAGTGATCAAAACAACGACTTTGAACAAGCATGAGCATTCAGCACGTATGCTCAAGGGCGTTGCCCAATTTACGTGGCGTTGCCCAATTTACCAAAGAATTGTTGCCCTACTCAGATGAAATTCTGACTATTCGTCTCAATTTTTCATTCCTTGGCCTCCCGATCTGTTGGTATTAGTTACGAATTCGGTCAACGGTAGGTCTTTATATGATATTAAAATATTTTTATTTTCCATCAATTTATTCGTATAATTAAATAAAACTCATCATAAGAGTCGCTATTTTGTTTATGTGTCTCACAATACCCACTTATCTCGCAAAAAATATTTTTGAATGTAATATGGACGCTGTATCTACTAGGGAATATCTCGCTCTAACCACCTTAATACCATAACCAGCGAATAAAACTTCTTAAAGTATACGCGTGTGTTTATTAGTTCTAAGTTAAAATTTATTACCTTCCTTCAATATGTTTCATTTCATAAAAATATTATCTTCATCAAACAATCATCATGTCCGACAACAATGGGATGAATGCGAAGAATTTTGAAGCCTCTGTTGCTATTTTCCGAACTGGCAACGCCTGAAACGAATCGCGCGAAATTCGAATTTACAATTCGGATTTTTTTTCTAATTTCCGAAAATGCCGAATGCGCCGAAAAAGGAAAATCATCATGATCTTTATACTTCTTTGCTACATGCGAAGATAAGAATGAAATACAAAATTTGAAGCCGTTTCTGAGAAAATTGTGTAAAACCTTTTGAAAAGCCTTATGTTTCATTTATAATTTTGCAAAAAATACTCGTACTTTCGAAATATTCAACATAACTTCTTTCGAAGAACTGTTTCTGATGATCACATTTAATTAAGAAAAACATTATTATCAAAATTGTAGTTGCAAGAAGACGCCGAACATTTTTAAAATTATCGAAAAATCAGGGTTTCAACGAAAATGAAAATCTCTCAATTCTTTCAAATTTCTCAATACAATTCTCTCAAATGTCATTCACAGTATCTAACAACAAATTCAATAAAAAACGATGGAGCCATTTTTTGAAAATTTTGGAAGAAAGTCCCAGGGGCGTCATGTAAAGTATCTCCTAAAAATTAAAATATCAGTTTCAAATTCAAGGGGCCACGACATCAGCCAGATCAATTGGGAAATATCAATTTTGGAGAAAATCGGCTGAACGGTTTAACCGCTAGCGTTGTTCACAGACGGACAGACAGACGTTTTGCCGTCATTCGATTTTCCGATGTCCAGGACCCACTTTTTCGTTACCAGCGACCAACAATAAGAGTTTTTCTGCCGAAAATTCGCTGTTTTTTCCCGCAGCTTTACATACGTTTCTCTTTTTAAGTACTTTTTTAATGGGGAGAAAGTAAAAATTGAACTTTTGTAACTATCGAGATACTAGAAATTCCAACGAAAATTAGTCCTGCGCCATTCATTTAAGGTGGTTAGAGCGAGATACGTGTTATGTTTAACATGCCTTTTTTATTGTACTAATCGAAAGATGAGAGGTTCGTCTATGTTCTGATAAAATTTGAAACTGTTTCACCGTCTAGTTTTTGAGAAATGAGACCGTAAAGTTTGTCGTTTTAACATAGGCTCTTACGGCGACCCGACTGAGCCGACCAGAAATTTTAAAATTGTGGGAAAACTAGCTGTTGAAAATGTTTTAAAAAACTCTTCCTTAGGTAGCTAGCATCTCGAAGAATCAACATGCGCAATTTGAAGGACATCTACCGTCTCAAATAGGAGAAATACGCAAAATTGTAAGCCTAAATCACTCCAAAGAGAGACATTCGCGCGCTTTCTACAGCGACGGGCCGGTAACGCCCAACTCGGCAACACTGTGTGCGTAGCGCGCTTCATTCAAATCGAGTGACAAGTCTCCGGCAAGAGTTCTTACATTCCTCTAGGTCTTCTGGGCCCAATTAAAAGATCCTCACTCCTGGAAAACATTGCCTTTGTATATAATCAAATATTTAAATTTGATGGATAAAAGCATTTGTGCGTTCTGAATGAAAAACTCAATTCAGTTAATATTCCAAATGATCACGTCTTTTCTTTTATATTATATGAGCTATATAAACAATCTTGTATGCTATGAAAAAGTATGAATGATAGACAGGCCCGCGCACAGTATTAAGTCCTCAGCGGAATAATGTATATTTTATATTTATATTATTTGTATTTATACAGTCTGCAATAAATAAATAAATCACTTTGATCAAGTACACCTGGAGGTGTAAGCTTTCTGTTCTACTGGGAAACAGGAAAGGGCCTGCAGTTTATGATGATGATTCACTGTGATTCAACTTTATGAGCAAATGGGTAATTTTGAGAGTTTATAGAAATATTTATACTTTTATTATAGCATTATTTCAGTTTGAGCTTTATAACAGCTTTTTTCATTTTAGCTCCTGAACAATGATTAATTATTTGAAAATAATTCATATTCTCTTTTTCATTATATGAGATACACAGTGGATACTGGACTCGAAGCAACAAACTTTTGCATATGTCAGCACCTCAATCAGTAGAACTACTGGGGTGAGAATTCAATTCACAAAGGTATTAGAAATTGCTGGTGTTAATTTCAACCATGCAAGGTATGAATGTAGAGCTGGATTTCCCTACTAGCAAAATATGAAAGCTTGGGATTCCTTTCCCTGTGCCTGCATTTTTGAAAATAAATATTCTTAAAAACTTCAAGAAATGTTTTTATCTGAATAATAATCAATCAAACATTTTATTGAACCATAATATTTGAATTTAAAAATAAATTGAATGAAACAATAAGAAACGAAACATGCATTTATAAATGAGAATTTGACAATGGAACTTTCAATTTTTAAGCTATTTGTTAATTAACATTTGTGTTTGTACATGGATTTATCTTATCATAATTAGTGATATTTAGTTAAAGTTTTTTTCTGGAGTGCCCAACACAGTATTATGCTTCAAGACCCACTGTATATAAAACCAACCAAGGGTAAATTGATTGAAATAGTAAGAGGAATTATAAATTCAATCGTAGGTAGTATTAGTATTTTAACAGAAATCCCTTTTTCTCTGTAGCACTATTTTCTCAAACCAATTGCACTCCCAATGAGCTCAGACATTGTTTACCGCGTGTCGACTAGGCACCAAACAATACAGAAATAGCCAAAGAGTATATCTGGATATTCCCAAGTTCAAAGTGAATGAAAACAAGGACAATTTCAAGCAGCATGAGCCCTGCGCAGGTATACCAATATCACAGACATTACGGCGTTGCCTAATTTACCAAAGACATTTCGCGATATTCAAGATGAGGAGATTTCGGCAATTATTAGTGATCTCTGTAAAAAATATGTAGATATATGTCTATAATGTTACTTTTTATAATTTTGATCTTGCTAATGGTGAAATAGTGCTTTTTTATGTTCGATCTTATGCCTCAATTTTTCATTCTTTGACTACGCGATCTGTTGGTACTAGTTAAGAAACTAGTCAACGATAGGTCTTTATATAATATTGAAATATTTTTATTTTCTATCTATATAACACAATTAATTCGTATAATTAAATAAAACTCTTAATAGGAATCCCTGGTTTGTTTATACATGTTTCACAATACCCACATGTCTCACAAATAATTATTGTTGAATGTAAAATGGACTCTCTATCTACTAGGGAATATCTCGCTCTAACCACCTTAAGGATTCCCCCGGCGATCGGCTCCGACAATTTCGGAGAGCAGAAGGCGCAAACGGCATGGGAAGTCTCCTAAGGCGCCTGCTTCGGAAAGTAACGCCTTTTCCCGAAAGAGAAAACAAGCGACGAGCCTTCCATTTCAGAGGACTGTCAGGCGCACTTCCCTCTCTCCAAACTAACGTACTTTAATGCAGTTCCCTACTCTTTCGCCCATCGCTCATTGATTTCCCGACGAAGCCTGGGCGCGGCCGGGCGTCCGCCCCCGCTGTGCTTCAGGACGCTGCTATCGGCCGCCCCCTCCTCCTCCCCGTTTCCCCCTCCCGGCCGCCGACCCCCTCCCGCTCCCTCCACCACCACCCCGCCCACCGGACGCCTCGCCTTCGCATTCTTCTCACGTAGCACAACAAAGTAATTGTGCGCCCTGCCCCGAAAATACTACGGGTCCGCGCCCGGGTAAATCCCGGCCACTCATCTTCCTAGAAGGGCCGTTGTTTCTTCCAGGGCCGAGGCCTCGCCGGGAAGGCGGGACGCTGAGGAGAGGGGAGCAGAGGCGCTCGGAGCACAATATGACCGCGCGCGGACGCCGGGAAACAAAACCGCACCGGGGCGCGAAAAGCGAATAAAAAGAAGAAATCCACTCTGAGCTTTGATTTTCTCCGCCGCCCCTCCCGCGCCGCTGCCCTGCTTTCCGCGCCGCCCGCAATATATCGAGGCGGCCGCGGGCGCAAACAGACCATGTGTTCCGCTAGGAATTATGAAGTGTCAAACCGCGGCTCGGGCGTTCCGCTCGCGGGCCGGGAGGGGTGTTTGCGGGGGCGGCGGCGTTGTCGGCGGAGGCGTTGGTGCCGGGGGCGGCAGCGACGAGACTGGTGGTAGAGATGGCGGCGAGAGCGGTGGTGGAGGTGTTGGTGGCGGAGGCGGCGGCCATGGATTGGCGTTGGTTTCGCGGGCGGCAGCAACGAGAGTGATGGTAGAGATGGCGGCGGGGCGGCGACGGGAGCGGTGGTGGAGGTGACGGTGGCGGCTGCGTTGGTGTCGGAGGCGGCGACCACGGCGGCAATGTCGTTGTCGCCTTGGGAGTTACCGCTAGAGGTGGCGGTAGAGATGGAGGTGGTGCCGTTTTAGAAGTCAGTCGGGCGTTCGGTTCCGTGGCAGAGGTCAAAGCATGGGTGATCCAACTAGAGATTGGGAGCAAATAAAAAGCGGGATTATTTTCTGGAATGGATACAATTTGCGACGTTTGTTACATAGGAGTTGTACAGAAGCTCGTCTAGGAGATGAGTAGAGTACCGAAACTCAAGCGAGAATAATACTCGAGAATAGTACTTTTCAAAGACTTATAAAGCCGGCCTGGATAGCCGAAGACGCTAAGGCTGAAGGGCCATAGCTCCCTTGGCTCGAAGGGTCGCGGGTTCGAATTCTGCCTTGGGCATGGATGTTTGTGTGTGTTTGAGTTGTCCCTACAGTTAAGCTCACAGTGGTCGCTGAATGACCAACTTGTTAAAAATACCTTTAAAAAACGTACAACGTTGATATAAAAATAATTTAAATTATTGTTGTTTTCTGCACGAGAAGAGATTGATAAGTAATGATTTCAAATTCCCACGAAAATGCAGTGAAGCATATATGTTGTTGTAGAGTTGCAATTAAATGTAGGTTGCTATATATTCAAATAATGCTGCGATGTGTACATGCGTGTTGATGCATGCTGAATGCTGCGATGTTCAAACGTAAATAATGAGAAATCATTGTTATCAGGAAGAATATCGTGTGCACTGAATAAACAAAGTCTATATAAAGAGAAAATTAAGTGACATTATTGTTTCATTCTATAACGAAATGAAAATATTCATTTCTAGTTCGTTACGATTCGAAACGTGATGATAATATTTTCTTTCCATTTCGTTACGTTGTGAACTTTTTTCGTATTGTGTTAAGTTTCAAATCGAAAGAAAATAGATATCTTATTTCCTAAAAGTAACATAATACGTTACTAGATTAAAACGCGCCATCGTCGGGAATCAAACCCGAGAAGTACACGGTCAGCAACGCTGCAGCCACGACAGATGTTATCAGAAGCCATCCTAGAAGGTACAACACAGACATAAATATAAAATAGCTATAATAACATGAAGGGAATGATAACTGAACATTAATGAAAATGTTTACGTCGCCTGGAATTACAAGCAAGGTTGGCGGCACAGTAAAAGTCCTGTGGCATAAATGGCGTCTGGCAGGGACATCTCGACAGGGGCCGGAGACATGCTGACGGAGGAAGCCGTAACATCTCTTTCTACTGCGACAGTAACAGCAGTGGTAGTGGCATTACATTCCGTGTCTGACGAGGCAACCGCTACGCGCCTGGGGCCTAGCGAAGCAGTGAGAGGAGAAAACACGACCCTATTTCTTCACCTTGCCTTTTTCCACCACCTGCATTTTTACTTACCGTGACGCTAGTGAAGCAGTCATCATCTAACGTACCGGTCTTTCCCCTCATCTCTTTAATATGTAGACTACCCGACATGAATCTACTTCCTGAATCTACCGCCCACGTGACGTGCCCGTCGTCGGTCCAAGACGTGGTCGGACGTTTGTTGTACCTTCTCCTCTCCCTTATATGTACGTACAACACCCGGTCCTCTTCGTTACTCTCATACCATATCACTATACTACGCGACCACTAGATCACCCAATCATCCAAAAACCTGACCACTTTTCACTCATCCCGTCCAGACCACCCAACAAGCCGATCACCCGACAAGTCGCAATCACCCGAGGAATCGACTACTTTGCACACTAGATCACCCACCTACCCGATCACCAACCAACCAACCAACCCACTACCGCACACAGCCCATGAACCAATAATTATCCCTCGTGCACCTTCCGCTACATCTGTGCGCCAATGGTCAGAATATCCGGTTTGGCTCACACATCTTTCACTGATTACGAATCCTCATCATGTAACGACTTGCTCTGTATGGTCGGTATTCAAGAATCATGGTCTTCCTCCCAACAGCTCCTCTTCCGCTGCTGCCTTGCGTTCTCTTGCTTGCTCCTCCTCCTGTTCTCCCCCAGCCCTTTCGCCTCCGCCTGCGCCTCCGGCCCTCTAGCCGGAGGCGGAGAGGCGAGGTGCTAATTCCGCCACACGGTTCCGTGACGAGCATGTATAACTTACCCCCAGGGGAGGCGGGTGGGGGGAGTTGGGGCGGGAGGGGGGCGGGGCAGCGGCGACGGGAGCGGCGCCCGCCTGGGGGCTCGCGTCACGCTACCCCGCTTCGCTTCTCCGCGTCATTCGACCTCGAGGCTCCGCCCATTACCACCCTCTCCACCCACCTCCCCCGCCACTTCCTCCGCCGGCGCAGTTTTCGTCACCCAGCGGATTTACCGTCTTGCTCGGCGCGGCTGCTGCCGGGTGGGGCGGTCGTAGCTTGCGCTCTCGTTCTCGCGCCGTTCCCCGCGCCTCGCCGCGCCCCCTTCCGTTGTTTGCCTCCCCTTTCTTACGCCTCCGCTTCGGGGGGCCGGTGATTAGCATATGAGAGTTGCTTTCATCTGATCTCCTTTGGAATCGGATCTCTGGCGAAGCCGTATTTTCACAGAAACTCCTGCCTTCCTGCCTTTTAACGCGAGCGCTTTTTTGCTGTTTTAAACGAATTGTTGATATTGTTTTCATTAGTTTTATGATCTTTTGTTTTTGTAAATATATTGTGTGACACAATAAATGTAATGAATGATGTTTTCAATTTCGAAATTATCATCCGAACATAATGTGACTATTTGAATATAATCAAATCAGTCAAAATATTGGTAATTAGGATGGTCATTCCATGTATCATGGCATATTTGTTATACATTACTAAAGAAAAGAAGTGTGATTCCTTACGTATGTATGCCTTAGAACTTCAATATTTGAAACTGAACGAGATGCTACCACCGAATCGGAGCGTCAGTTTGCAGGGGCCAGTTTACAACCCACACAAAAGCTATACTCAATTTAAAATGTAGTGTCCTTTCGAAGTCACGAGCTGGAAGGAGAGAGGGGAACTGTCATTCAGTCGGCAACTTCAACACCAAACGTTTAAGTCGTAAAAAAGTTCTCTATTTGATGACAGTGTCCCCCCTCTCCTAGCTTTTCACCTTGAAGGAACACTACATTTAATTCGGAGTATAGATGTATGTAAAAAATCTTAGTATAGATATGAAGGTGAGTCACGTAACTTTAACACTTCCTGCAGTTTTTGATCGGTTGATGTTATTGCAATACAGTTTTCACGGAAATGCATGAGGGAATGGGGCTAATTTATACATTATTCATTTCTATTTTATCACTTGTATTTTACGAGATATAGAGGTAACTTTATTTTGTTTTTTTTTTCAAATGGAACTATACATGTTTTTCAGTCTATCATGACGAGCGAGAAAAAGCCGAATCTCCAATAATATAAATATCGTAATAAGTTAGATAAGGATCTTTTCAGTAATTTTTAATTTTTTGCGACTCGTGTTTAACGAATATTTTGAATGTAACAGTCCGTCGCACAAGGTCACTGCGCTCTCCCTGCTAACGCGCGCTCGGGCAAAGAAAGCTGAGCACAAAAAAATCAACCATGTTTCCTTTTTCGCCTAATAAAAATTTTTATTTTTAAATACGTATTACGTCAATTAACCTACGATTAACGGTAAACTGAATTAACGATACGTCAATTTCCCGTACTTCTTGGTTCCTGTAACGACCTGCAATGCGCTAGATTTAGTAATTGCATTTTTTAGTCGTACATTTTCCATGAACTTCAATCGATTGCAGTTGATTTATATTTCTGGCACTGTATTGGTTGGAAAAATATAGTTGCTGTGAGTAATGGAATAGTCCTCGTGTATTATTCGTGTTAACCAGTGGCATACCCAAGGGGGAGGGGCTCATGGGACATCATTATCCCTTGCGGCTGATGGCACATATTCCCAATTACAGTTTTTACTAATTTTCTACAGTAACAAAAGTAATTGAATACGTTATAAACAACTATTAATAAGTTCAAATTCATTTTAAACTGAGGATAAAGGAAAAATTCTTTACGAGAACACATGCCGGCTGGACACCTAACCTTCAGCGTCCCCCAGAGAAAATCTTGGTTGTGTCACTTTTTAACTGTTATGTGCTTCATTTGAAATTTGTAATGGGCTTTTAAATACTTGAATTTATGCGTTAGAAAAATATGCATGTCACTTTCATTTTAAAAGGAATCTTATTGTATTCCGTATTATATAATTCTTTGAAATAAAAATGTAGTAGGTAACAAATTGAGTAGTGCTCTCTAAGGAGGAAGTGTGTACAGTGAAGATTAAGTTTTGTGTAAAGATTTCTTTGCAACGAAAACCAAAAGAAGTTTCTTCAAGACTACTAGAAGTTTTATAATTATCCTTCGTCATATCAAATACTGGATACGTGAGTAGACGTCTCAGAATGGTGTCTAGTATGGATTAGTTATCCATCTTGCATTGAATGCAGAATTCCTCAACTTTCCTGGCAGCTGGGTAAGACGTCTTAGCAAGTTTATTATAGAGAGGAAGAGAGAGAGGGAGAGAGACGGAGATCAATATATTATTTTCCGATCTTTAATTAGTCATAAATTAGTCATACAGTAGTCACATCATATTTTGGAAAGTCAGTAATGGTGGGGGACTGTGCATCCGCTTCTAGCCAAAAGTGAGTAAAGGCAAATTAGACAAGGCAAATAAGTTTATATACAAAAGTAGTCTCCTAATAAAAATATCGGAAGTGTTAAAAAACCTTTATATCAAAAGTTAATAACAATTTGAGCCAAATTTTATTACTTATTGAGGAGTATTTCAAATATTGTATATCATTGCATTTTCTACTTTCGTGCATTTTTCTTTTTACAAATTATTATTAACAAATCGAACGAAATTAAAAAATAAACCTAGCATTTATACATTTTACCACTTTAATCGCATTCCATTTCTAATATAAAACATTCCATTCCTAATATAAAACATTCTCAGCAAAAGATGTAACATCAGTAATTGCACCAGGCAGGAGTCCGCAATTTCTGGTAATTTAGTTATCACTATATTTAGATCTAATCTAAACGAAATATTCAAGAAAAAAAGGTTTTTGAGAAAGTACTGCAATTACATGAAACCCGGAGTCGGGTATATTAAAAAGAAAGAAAAAAATTTGTGCGAACTGACAGTCTGCGCGTGACATCTGTGAGGTTAATAAAAATTAATTTGTTGCAATTCGTTCTTAAGTTGCAAGTGCACAAATGTTCAGATCCAAATTTCATTCAACTATATTGTGCATGTTGAGAAATATATTAAAAGATGTGGGAAAGGCATCTTTTTTTCGTGTCAGTTAATTAATTTTTTATTAATATTAAGTAATCGTGCTAGATACTAATCCATAATTATTTGAATTTGGAGAAAAGCTGACTACATCTTGCCTGGCTATTCATATCCCTCTTAAACTTACCTCATTTTCTGGAATCAAAATCAGTTTCTTGCAATTCATTTAGTAATTTTACAGTAATAAAGCATATTCTATAGTGTAAAATAATTAATCATGAATCAAATAAGTGAATGTTAATGTTCATTTCTTCTTGCAGCTCTCAAAAAACATTTTGAAAAAATGTGATTATCGCTTTTTGTTATCAATAATCTACCTTCATTAATTTCGTAAGTGATTACGAATTTCATAAAGTTCAGATTTTATTCTTAACCTCTCAAAGAATCGTAGATTCCTGAGTAATGAGAAATGTTACACGCAACAATATTCCAATGAATATATCTTGTTTTAAGTAACCAGATAATACTTCCTCGTACTTCTTACAAACAAACAATACACATATTTTCTTGACGACACCCAGACGAGACACAAACCTTCCAGGAAACAGTGACTCTCCTACAATCAATAAGACTCGAGGCGACGAACTTCTTCGGAAGTCGGCCGCGGTTTGTTCGTTGTTTTTCGGCTTTCGCCCCGCTGTCCCCTCGCAACTTGTTGAATTCATAACATTCTTTCTTGTGTGTAACATCCACCACAACGGCAGCCGCCGCCGTCGACACCGCCGCCACCGCGGTAGAGCGGTTTCCAAAGGGAGAGAACTTCTTTGAAAAGTCGACGAAAATGAAAGTTGCGTGGTGCAATACTATCAGCCCTTGGGTAAAATGAAAACGGATGGGAACGTTCGCACTGCGGAGGGAAAAGCGAGGAATGGCAGAACGAGGGAGGGAAAGAGAAGAGGGGGGTCGGGTGGGGGCGGAATGCGACTGTCGCCATGCGAAGAGCGCAACACGAAGCGTCGAGGGACTGAGGCTGAGGAAAGTCAAGGGGGAACAATCTGCATACTGAAAAGCCCCCTGTTTAGTCCTTACTCGGATACAATACCTCTCTTCAAATAGTGAAGGTGTTTTTCGTCTATTGACGTGACGTTCTATCGTTTAAATACTCTCTTTTTTTCTAAACCCATTTGCAAATTTTGTAAGTTCTTCTGAGAGAAAAACAAAAATTAATACCCAGGAAAATAATAAATCACAAATTATAAATAATTTACGATGAAACACAAAAATAAATTATCACAAAGGAAAATAAAAATTAATGTACTTACGTTTACGCGGTGATATTGAGAAGTTTAGATGGTCATATTGAGACATATAGACGTACTCAAAGGTGTAAATGAATTGTAATTAGAATCACAAGAATATTACAGCCTTCTATAAATATATTTAATAGGTATTCTTTAAAACATCATCTCTGTCCTTTTTTGTTTTGTAATCTTTGGCAGTGCAGTATATTCTGTATTCTGTGCACACGACGGAATACGAAGAAATAGGATTGTACATCAGGCAGAAATAAAATGAAATATCAGAGGCCAGCATGTTGATCTTATAAATTTGCAATACATCACAGTAAAATAAGTCAGACGCTGTTTAGGTAGTAACGATCGATAGAACAGGTCCCAAACTTTGTGAAACTTGAAACTCTTAAATAGAATTAAACTTAATGTTCACTATCACCACCACCATCCCTCCGAACGACTCAATGTTTGACATCACCACCACCGAACCTTCGCTTTCTCTCCCGTCGACCGTCGCATCTCTTCGCCTCTGCGACCATGCAACACCATCGCCTTGCCGCCATACTGCCGCCATTTCGTCTCACCGCCGCCATTTTGCCGTACTCCCACCATCTCATTAGAATAGCGTCATCTCATCAGACTGCCGCAATCTCGTCTGACTAGCGCCATCGCATCACACTATCGCCATCCCTCTATCCTGTAATACTACGGTCATCCTGTCACACTACCGCCATCCTGTCATACTACCGCCATCCTGTCATTCTACCGCCATCCTGTCATTCTACTGCCATCCTGATATACTACCGCCAATCTATCACCAATCTACCGCTACACTATCGCCAATCTTGCCACTCTATCGCCAATCCTGCCACACTATCGCAAATCCTGCCACACTATCGCCAATCCTGCCACACTACCGCCAACTTGCCACACTGTTGCCAGTTTAGCACACTACCGCCATCTCGCCACTCTTCGCCATCTTGCAACTCTACAGCCGCATTTCTACTTTTCCGTCATCTCGCCTAACAACCGCCAACTCGCAACACTGTCATCTCGCTACGCTGTCGCCATCTCGCTACATCACCACTAGCACTACCTCAACACTCACGCTTTCCGCCCTACTTAGGCGGGTGAGGCGTGCCTAGCAGGCGCCATCTCAGTAGGTTCGCCTCCCCCATTGCGGCCTCCCGGGCGAAAGGGTTGGGAAAGGGGTGAGGAGGAATGGAGGGTTGAGGCGGGTGAGGCGTGCCTGGCAGGCGCCATCTCAGCAGGTTCGCCTCCCCCATTGCGGCCTCCCGGGCGAAAGGATTGGCAAAGGGGTGAGGAGGAATGGAGGGTTGAGGCGGGTGAGGCGTGCCTGGCAGGCGCCATCTCAGCAGGTTCGCCTCCCCCATTGCGGCCTCCCGGGCGAAAGGGTTGGCAGAGGGGTGAGGAGGAATGGAGGGTTGAGGCGGGTGAGGCGTGCCTGGCAGGCGCCATCTCAGCAGGTTCGCCTCCCCCATTGCGGCCTCCCGGGCGAAAGGGTTGGCAAAGGGGTGAGGAGAAATGGAGGGTTGAGGCGGGTGAGGCGTGCCTGGCAGGCGCCATCTCACAGGTCGCCTCCCATTGCGGCCTCCCGGGCGAAAGGGTTGGCCGCCTGGCATCTCAGCAGGTCGCCTCCCCATTGCGGCCTCCCGGGCGAAAGGGTTGGCAAAGGGGTGAGGAGGAATGGAGGGTTGAGGCGGGTGAGGCGTGCCTGGCAGGCGCCATCTCAGCAGGTTCGCCTCCCCCATTGCGGCCTCCCGGGCGAAAGGGTTGGCAAAGGGGTGAGGAGGAATGGAGGGTTGAGGCGGGTGAGGCGTGCCTGGCAGGCGCCATCTCAGCAGGTTCGCCTCCCCCATTGCGGCCTCCCGGGCGAAAGGGTTGGCAAAGGGGTGAGGAGGAATGGAGGGTTGAGGCGGGTGAGGCGTGCCTGGCAGGCGCCATCTCAGCAGGTTCGCCTCCCCCATTGCGGCCTCCCGGGCGAAAGGGTTGGCAAAGGGGTGAGGAGGAATGGAGGGTTGAGGCGGGTGAGGCGTGCCTGGCAGGCGCCATCTCAGCAGGTTCGCCTCCCCCATTGCGGCCTCCCGGGCGAAAGGGTTGGCAAAGGGGTGAGGAGGAATGGAGGGTTGAGGCGGGTGAGGCGTGCCTGGCAGGCGCCATCTCAGCAGGTTCGCCTCCCCCATTGCGGCCTCCCGGGCGAAAGGGTTGGCAAAGGGGTGAGGAGGAATGGAGGGTTGAGGCGGGTGAGGCGTGCCTGGCAGGCGCCATCTCACCAGATTCGTCTCCCCCATTGCGGCCTCCCGGGCGAAAGGGTTGGCAAAGGGGTGAGGAGGAATGGAGGGTTGAGGCGGGTGAGGCGTGCCTGGCAGGCGCCATCTCAGCAGGTTCGCCTCCCCCATTGCGGCCTCCCGGGCGAAAGGGTTGGCAAAGGGGTGAGGAGGAATGGAGGGTTGAGGCGGGTGAGGCGTGCCTGGCAGGCGCCATCTCAGCAGGTTCGCCTCCCCCATTGCGGCCTCCCGGGCGAAAGGGTTGGCAAAGGGGTGAGGAGGAATGGAGGGTTGAGGCGGGTGAGGCGTGCCTGGCAGGCGCCATCTCAGCAGGTTCGCCTCCCCCATTGCGGCCTCCCGGGCGAAAGGGTTGGCAAAGGGGTGAGGAGGAATGGAGGGTTGAGGCGGGTGAGGCGTGCCTGGCAGGCGCCATCTCAGCTGGTTCGCCTCCTCCATTGCGGCCTCCCGGGCGAAAGGGTTGGCAAAGGGGTGAGGAGGAATGGAGGGTTGAGGCGGGTGAGGCGTGCCTGGCAGGCGCCATCTCAGCAGGTTCGCCTCCCCCATTGCGGCCTCCCGGGCGAAAGGGTTGGCAAAGGGGTGAGGAGGAATGGAGGGTTGAGGCGGGTGAGGTGTGCCTGGCAGGCGCCATCTCAGCAGGTTCGCCTTCCCCATTGCGGCCTCCCGGGCGAAAGGGTTGGCAAAGGGGTGAGGAGGAATGGAGGGTTGAGGCGGGTGAGGCGTGCCTGGCAGGCGCCATCTCAGCAGGTTCGCCTCCCCCATTGCGGCCTCCCGGGCGAAAGGTTTGGCAAAGGGGAGAGGAGGAATGGAGGGTTGAGGCGGGTGAGGCGTGCCTGGCAGGCGCCATCTCACCAGATTCGTCTCCCCCATTGCGGCCTCCCGGGCGAAAGGGTTGGCAAAGGGGTGAGGAGGAATGGAGGGTTTAGGCGGGTGAGGCGTGCCTGGCAGGCGCCATCTCAGCAGGTTCGCCTCCCCCATTGCGGCCTCCCGGGAGAAAGGGTTGGCAAAGGGGTGAGGAGGAATGGAGGGTTGAGGCGGGTGAGGCGTGCCTGGCAGGCGACGGCGGCGTGGAGCACAATAGGCGCGCGGCGCTACGCAACGCATGCGTTTAGGCGGAGCTGCCGGAACGCGCCGCAAGGCGGCAGCGCCGTCGCGGGATTAATTGCGCGCGGTCCTTGGCTGCGGACTAAGCGGCTCCGGATAAAGGGAACCGCGGGATCGTGATTGGGGAGGGAAATGCTTTCCATTATTCTGCTTCATTTCGATTTTTCTGCGCAGGCAGTCAGTCCCTCCCGCCTTAAGGGGGAAGTCGGGTTTATGACTCCGGCACCGAAGGAAGAGATGAGCGTAGCATTCTCCTGATGCCTGATCAAATGTGCCGGAGGGAGTGGGTTACGTTTTAGGAGGGATAAATTATTCACGTTGGGAAATTTAGGTGTCAGAAAGAATACTATTGTTCGGTCTCAACGTGTTGGAACTTATCTCTATTAAAATGAAATTGGCGCAATAAGCGAGAAAATTGGGAATGAAGTGTTTATGTTGAAGAGTGGAAAGTTGTTTATTAATGTTAATAGCGAATTTATTACATAATTTAATAATGGATATGTTCGAGATATCGCGTCCAACTTACTTAATGGTGTCAATGCAAACTTAATTTAAAATATCTTATCTTATTAATATGTAATAGTTTCATAATATCATTTAGTCACAAAAATACTGCAAGTACAGAAACTAGAAATATTATCTCCGGGAAGAAAGAATTAATTGAAATTCAACCCTAAAGAAATGGAAAATTTTAATGCTAAAGCTTTATCACCTGTCAATCTGGAGGTAAATGTCGAATAAGATCTTGATCGAAAAATCACAAAATACTCTGCTTTAAAATGTCCGACCCTGTGGCCGAAGTCACTAAGGAACAAGTGCAGTAGCTATCATAATTTGGGGAGACGCTGTTTGCATCCAAGGATAATTAGGTTGATGTTGCTCGTAATGCGGTCCCATACCATTCTCACTTTATTTTCGTATGTAAAAAATCACTTATCTCCTGGCCCGTTTAACTGACATATGGTCATGTGCTAAAGGCGTGTGGCGCTACACTCCGACGACGCCATTTCCCCAAAACACTCGACTCCGGTTATAGTGAACTTATGGGGACTAATATTTTTGGTTCACTATATCAGAAGTTTGCTTTATTCAATGATGTCAAAATTAATTAAAATTTCTCCACAATGATTGATTTTATTAATATAGAGATGAAGCAAAATGCATTAACAGCAGGAACAGAAAATTTCAATACCTTTATTTAATCTTCAAAAGTCAATTATTTTCAGTTGTTTGCTGCGTACATTTTTTTTAGTAATTTCTCTAGATCCTTCTACAGACTTTGTACTCTCCCTATTCTTGATCTGCGTTGTCCACTGTCTTTACGTATTGTGATGCAGTCTTGAAGCTCTTCAATGTCGTTTGTACTATTGGAAAACCATATTCATTTGTATTGCCTTCATCACTCACCAGTAAACTCCCTATGCCCCCCTCCCCCGTGTCCGCTATCTTCACTTCAGGGAATACTTCTTCGATGATGAACTTTGGCCGACGATATTCTTTCCAAGCTGCCTAGTGTTGGAATTTGTGGCACTGAGGCGATATATATTTTTTTTAGAGGAAGGAATTAATTTCCAGAACCTTGTATTTCCTACATTAACTATAGCCGAATCTTGCAATGCTTATGTGTAATGTAAGTGAAAGGGGTCCAGAGACTTAAGTTCACTATAACCGAGAGTTCACTATATTCAAGTTCACTATAACCGAGAGTTCACTATATCCCAGTTCACTATAACCGGAGTCGGCTGTACATCCCTTCTCAACTGTAACAGTGCTGGGCGGCGACAGAGGTTGCGTTCAATGCGATTCTGTGAAGGGGCACAGCGGTGCGACACATAGAAGCATGGCTTGGTTTCTGAGGGAACGCGACGGAACGGCGTTCTGGTACCTCAGGAACAAAGGAAAAACAATAAGAAAAGGACAAACAATTGGCAACTTCGGTTTTTAAGTTTGACCATCTTTCGTGAATTTAGAATTAAATAATTTTCCATTTAACTGTATCAGTTCTGCAAGTGTAATAAAGTTATTAGTATAAACCTATAAAATATTATTATAAGCTATTTTTAATTTACTATTATCATTACATTCATATCGAGCCAGTTCTACCATTGTTACTAATTGTTGTTAAGTGTGATAAGTAAATATATAACTATTTCTATTAAATTAATAATTAATTTTGGGCGCATTCTTGGACCTAATATTTTAATATGAAACACTGCTTATAATTAAATGGTAATCCCATCATACTTTTTAAAAAATTGGTTTTATTTGCCCAATTATTCGTCCAAAATTTTATGCTGTGTCGTTATAATCGTAATGACGTATTTAGTGATTTTCCACAAATGCACAACCGATAGATATTTGAACCACATATTTATGTTCTTTTATGGAAATTGTTAATATATACGAAATGGTTCGTGGTTTTAACTTTAGTTGTACGCCAGTTGCATAAATATTGCTATTTGCTACATAGTATCATCAGCTTCCCAAACAGGTTATAAGCATAACTTTCAAAACATTGTAATTCAGTACACAGAGAACAATAGAATGTTTCCTGAAAGAATTGGAGAATGTGTCTGATTATTGAAGAACTATTTAGCACTGAAATTATGGGAATTTAGCAAGTCGCACAAACGTAAAAATGACATGAGGCGTGATAACAATAAACGTGAACCTAAACTAAGAACCGTTCGCTGATATCACGCGTAATACGTTTCCAATAACCCTAAAAACCGAACGTGATTTATGGTAATATATTTTCATTTCTCGTGATTTGTCGCACCCTCTTTTGTCAAAACCATTGTGTACATTGTGGGGTCGGATAAGATAAAACGGTCGAGAGAGCCATCGTGATATCAAGAGGTAAGCTTCACACGCAACCATAAATTATTCTTTCTGATATCGAATCCACATTCCATATCGAGAGATCCGGTATTACGGGTATCAAATCTCTCCGAAATCCTGCAGTGCAGCTGGCGAGGATTTAGAGAGATGTTCACGTTACTAGGTGCGCGCGTCATAGCGAGAGAGCGCCACAAAAAAAGCGGGCTCGGTTGAACGCGCCGTCAAAACGGACGTGTGTATGCGGCGCATATAATGTGAACGACTGCTCTCCATTCGGTTAATTACATCCTTTCTTTGTTTACTCACCCCCTCGTGCTAACTGCGTGGACGTTGGGCGAGGGCAAGCGAGGCAGGGCGTGGGTGGGGGAGGGGCGGACGCATGCAGGTTCGGCTGTGCAAAAGAGAGGAGGGGGGACAACTAGATAGTAGGGTTGGATCACTCCGGTTGAAACTGCAAATGCAGTGAGTGGATGTAATACGAACGAGGGCGTAATTGCTGAAGTTTTGTTTGGGGGGAAAGAGGAGAAGAAAAGTGACAAGAGACTTTCGAAAAACCTGATACATAATTATATAAGCAAATGAATGACAGGGAAAGTAAGAGCTAATGAAAGGTTTTGGACAAAACAGAAGAAAACCAACACAAGAACGCTAAACACCGTTATATGGCAATGAACTTTATCATGAAACATGTAAGTGCAATTGGGAAGCAGAATTAGAACAAAAATGTGTGCGCAAATTCTATAACAGAGTCTACGCTTAGAAAATATCAGGTGAGGTCATTCTGCAACCATTAGCAAAGGTTGCGGGCGAGACAGATAAAAACAGTCGAGACATTTTATGTAAATAGACCTGTATTTGTTGAAGAAACAAGAAAATGCGGGAGAGCGTAATGCGTGTGACCACTCAGGATTTCGCTTGTAGATCGTTAAAATAAATACAAACGGAAGTGCGGGTAAATACTGAAGTGCACTGCCCAACTAACGAGCGGTCGAGCGAGCTTCGAGTACGAAAAGGTGGTAGGAAGCATGCCAGAGTTCGTACAGACGAGCGATTGAGGATGATTGAGGATGGGAAATTTCGTTACCAAAGGACAAACGCAGCTCGCAGCGAATCTGCAGGCAAACGGCACAGAATAGCCCACAACGGTGGCTGGGGCGTCTGGCCACGGGCGCGGCCGCGAGTGAGCACGCGCGTGCTCCGGGCGCGCGCGAACGAGCGTTGGGCACGCGCACCCGGCCGCAGGGATTCCCGCGAGCGGACCTGCCAACGCGCGCCTAACGACCTGTGTCATCCGGCCGGTCGACCGCGCGGGCGCGGGCGCGCGCGCGCGCGGACGCCTGTAAAAAACCTCCCCCGCGCCAAAGGCTAATCGGGCCTCCCAACGTAATTATTGTCCGCCGCCATCAAAGATCCTGCGCAATCAGCCGGCGAGCGGGAACGCGTTCTGGGGCGCGGTCGCCCGTGAGCGCGTCCCCGCCGCATTGTGCGTCCCGACGCCGCCCGCGACCCCGCCCACTCATCTGGCAATGCCTCCGCCCACGCCCCGCCATCTCCTCCGACCACCCGCCCCCACCTCTGCGTCCACCCACGCGTCTCCACAAGTGCCGCCTCGTTCCCTTTCTCATTCCCTTCTTCGTCTCTGCCCACTCCCTTCGCCTCTTCCTTCGCCCTCCTTTTCGTCTCCCTTCGTCCCCACCCTCGCCCTCCCCACCATCCACCTTTGTATTAATCCTCGTTTTCACTTTCTTCTTAATCCTCGTCGTCACTCTCGTTCTCATTCACGTCTCACTTAATCCCCGTTTTACGTCTTCATTTTCTCTCTGTTCCCACCATCACAACGTACTCCTTTGTCGGTTTTAACCCTTCCAGCGCCAACCCGAGCCTCTACCCCCAGCTGCACCACAGCTACTTTCCCCGCCACCATTGCACAACACGGCACCGGCACGCTCATGGTCACCGCCATCCCTTTCCCATTTCAAAGCCCCTCCCTCGCGCAACCCACCCACTTGGTTTGGCCGCTGTCCCCTTCCCCGCAAACTCGATTGGGCGTGCAGATCCATCTCCGCCGTCGCCCTTTCACCTCCAATCAATTCCTAGTCTCCCCGGCGCTGCTCTTTCTCCGTCCCTCGTCTCACTACGCCGCTATCTTCCTTCTCCTTTCCCAACACACCCCATCGTCAGACCTCGTCTGACGCTGGTAGAGGTGGAGAAGGCATTCGGTTTCCCCCTTGCTTGCCCAACCCATCCTTTCCTCTCCTTTCCCAACACACCCCATCGTCAGACCTCGTCCGACGCTGGTAGAGGTGGAGAAGGCATTCGGTTTCCCCCTTGCTTGCCCAACCCATCCTTTCCTCTCCTTTCCCAATACACCCCATCGTCAGACCTCGTCCGACGCTGGTAGAGGTGGAGAAGGCATTCGGTTTCCCCCTTGCTTGCCCAACCCATCCTTTCCTCTCCTTTCCCAACACACCCGATCGTCAGACCTCGTCCGACGCTGGTAGAGGAGGAGAAAGCATTCGGTTTCCCCCTTGCTTGCCCAACCCATCCTTTCCTCTCCTTTCCCAACACACCCCATCGTCAGACCTCGTCCGACGCTGGTAGAGAAGGAGAAAGCATTCGGTTTCCCCCTTGCTTGCCCAACCCATCCTTTCCTCTCCTTTCCCAACACACCCCATCGTCAGACCTCGTCCGACGCTGGTAGAGGTGGAGGCAAGCCCAACCATCCTTTCCTCTCCTTTCCCAACACACCCCATCGTCAGACCTCGTCCGACGCTGGTAGAGGAGGAGAAAGCATTCGGTTTCCCCCTTGCTTGCCCAACCCATCCTTTCCTCTCCTTTCCCAACACACCCCATCGTCAGACCTCGTCCGACGCTGGTAGAGGAGGAGAAAGCATTCGGTTTCCCCCTTGCTTGCCCAACCCATCCTTTCCTCTCCTTTCCCAACACACCCCATCGTCAGACCTCGTCCGACGCTGGTAGAGGGAGAAGGCTCGGTTTCCCCCTTGCTTGCCCACCCATCCTTTCCTCTCCTTTCCCAAACACCCCATCGTCGGACCTCGTCCGACGCTGGTAGAGGAGGAGAAAGCATTCGGTTTCCCCCTTGCTTGCCCAACCCATCCTTTCCTCTCCTTTCCCAACACACCCCATCGTCTGACCTCGTCCGACGCTGGTAGAGGAGGAGAAAGCATTCGGTTTCCCCCTTGCTTGCCCAACCCATCCTTTCCTCTCCTTTCCCAACACACCCCATCGTCAGACCTCGTCCGACGCTGGTAGAGGTGGAGAAGGCATTCGGTTTCCCCCTTGCTTGCCCACCCCATCCTTTCCTCTCCTTTCCCAACACACCCCATCGTCAGACCTCGTCCGACGCTGGTAGAGGTGGAGAAGGCATTCGGTTTCCCCCTTGCTTGCCCAACCCATCCTTTCCTCTCCTTTCCCAACACACCCCATCGTCAGACCTCGTCTGACGCTGGTAGAGGTGGAGAAGGCATTCGGTTTCCCCCTTGCTTGCCCAACCCGTCCTTTCCTCTCCTTTCCCAACACACCCCATCGTCAGACCTCGTCTGACGCTGGTAGAGGTGGAGAAGGCATTCGGTTTCCCCCTTGCTTGCCCACCCAACCCATCCTTTCCCCGTTGCCCTGTTTTACCTCTGACAGTCCACCGTTCCGCTGTGCTCATCGAACGTCACACGGCTCGTCAGCAAGGCAGCGTGCGCTCTTGAATCTCCGGTCGTTATTTCCATTGTCAGGTTAATCGCTAGTTCACCCTCGCTCGTTCGAGGTTGTTTTTGGTGGCGCGCTTTTTATCCGTACCTTTCACCTCTGTTTTGCAGCCACGTTAATCCACCCTCCTCTTTAGGAAAGGCAATATATTACTCGTGTTACCCGCTCTGACTGTGATTCTCCAAATAGTTCGCTTATCATGGTTTTTTCTATTGTATTTCCCGACCCAATTTTGAAACAATTGTGCGGCGAAATCAGTTGGAGAGTACAAAGAATTGGTTTTATTTTCAGATGGAATGATACTAGATGACAAACACGTACGCAACCATTTAACCCTTAAGTAATAATATTGGGTATATAAGCACAGTCAGAATTGTTAATAACTAAAATAAATATTTTGGTTACAATTATATGCAAATTCTCAGTACGTTTCATGAAAATGTTGACCCTTATTCCAAGAAATGAAAATTTGTAATATTTACTGCGCTTCAATTCATATTGTTTTTGACGGACGCTTGCGATGAAACCGCAATGCTATATCAAACTAGCAAGGTACAATAGTTTATTGAAAACGACTATTTCACTCGTGAAATAAAAACCAATAGGGTTTAATTGTACGTATAAAATGCTCCAATCTGGACAATTATTCTTACCGCCCCTCCCTACTAGCCAATAAAAACAAGCGACTCATCTATCTTAGGAGGCGGTTGCTCGATTGCTGTATTGATGTGCAATAAACAGCGTATGTACTATAACTTAACCTCTTTGATTTTAACTTGCATTCAGTTATTGTCTATATTTGGCGCGTTTTGAAACTCTGTTGGATGTCATTTCATACGTGGAATAGTCCTGTTAAATACCACTCGTGCTTTGGAAATTCTCAGATAAATCCCATCTCGTTCTGAGTTGGGGATTTATCGACAATTTCCAAAGCATTCCTGCTGTTACCTACGATTTATCATAGGTAATATCAATTATAATACAATGATGTAGATGTTCCCACTGCTGTTTTGTTTACTGTGTGTAAGAATATACCAAACAATTGGTGTTACAACAGCACATACTTTCTCACGTTATTAGAAACAGTTACGTAATATTGCAATATTGCATTTTCTGCGCAACTAACCCTTCAGCTATTATTTGAAAACGTCCAATTCGATCAAGCGAGCAAGGTACTGTTGCCAGCTCAGCGTTGTCAAAACTATGTATATTTGCTTGGCTAATAATATCAATATAGTAATTAGAATATTTGCGATTGACATCAAAATAATTACGAAAATTCCGGCTGCTCACTCGTGAGTTGCCTTTCGGCGTAATTTTGAAATTTTCAAGTATACTTTACATCATAAGTACATTTAAAGTCAAGTAAACACAATGACCTACTCAAAAGACATACCCGAGGAATTTTCTGTTTTTTCTTTTACCTGTTTTGTTGTTTTCACACTTCATTTTTACTTTCATTTGTTCCTACGTTTGCTTTTCTTAAATATAACATTATATGAATATGTTGTAGCCACCAAAATGATGGAAACTGACAAGAAAATAAAATTTAAGATTGTATGTTCGTTAGATAGACCACAGTGAAGTACTTTAATAAGTACTTATTTTCTTTTATTCAATCCGCAGTAAATTTTTAAAGGGATCAGATAATATTAAATTGTAAATAACATACCTCACTCTTCCTCGCATTTGGAGGAATAATTTATAAAAAACTGCCGCGAAATTCATCGCAAACGCATGTACAGGTTCTCGGCCTAGAAGTTATTCTGTACAAATCATGCTATTTTCAGCACTGGTTCTCTTAGGGCACGAGATAAAAACGCGACAAAAATATGGGTTATCGAATATATTTCGAATCATTTCTGAAAGGTTTATTTGGAAACACCAGATTAACTAAATAAAACAGCTATATCTTATCAGCCACCACCATCATGACGTCGAGAACAATTAGCTTCTCAAATATCAATGCGGGATTGTTGCGAAATTTCTATTAAGCTTTGCAGATTGCTTAAAAAGAGATATATCAGTACATTGAGAATACAAATTGAATATAAAGTAATTAGAGGTGCTACAGAATTGCACAGACAAATTTTTCTAATTTCTTTGGTGTGGTCTGGCTTTAACGTCTTGCTTCAATCTCTGGCCAGCTGCCATTTATCCTCTTCCAAAGTACATTTTTTGACATTTTCTCAACTTTTTGCTTTCCTAATAGTACAACCGAAATATTACTTCAAGAATATTAAAGAGGAGTAAAACCTCGTTCTAAATAGAAATTTTCATTGAAAATTGAAGCCGTTTTTAAGAAAATGGTGATTAAGCATTACTACAAATGCAAACTTTGAAGCTATTTTTCACAGGAATCTACTGAGTTTCGAAGAGCTTCATATAAAGTCTTTTGAAGCACTTCTACTCACAAATATAATAATATCTACAAATCAATAGAAATGTGCATATTAACGGCGTGAGAGATATTTCAACAAAATTACATTTGTGTAATTTTTGAAAAAACAAGAGAATACACCAAAATGAACTTTACGTCTTATGAAACACTGCAATTAACGATATTCACTGAAAAAAATTTGGAGCCATTTTTGAGGAAATGGCGTTTGAGCGTTTTTGAAAATGCGGAATTTGAAGCTCATTTTCACAGAAGACTGTTGAGTTTTCTGTGAAAATACAACAATACGAGTATATAACATTATATAACATAACGAGTATATAAACACATGTACTCATCAATATAATAATGTGAAGAAACCGCATCTATTGTAAATATTTCCAACGTGGGAGATAAGTAAAAAAAAATACATTTTTTGTAATTTAAAAACAACAACAAAAGAATAGAGCTTTATGTCGTTTGTCATTGTACAGGGTGTATTTGGCCCTACCTCAAAGGAAAATTTAAAGAAAAAACTTGGTGCCGATTTTTAAAAAATCTTGTTTCAGTCATTTTTGAAAATTGCAAACATTGCACGAAGACTACTAAAATTTTCGAAAAAATGTACATGAGCTTATTGAAAGAACTGTTTATGGACTACAAATTTCATTTAAAGGAACAATCTCTATCTTTAATTTTGTATTTGTAGGAAAACTCCGAAAAAATTCAAACACGAAAATTCAAAGTTAACCGTGAAAATTGGACCAATGCCATCTTTGTAAGTATATTTTATTCTATTATTACAAGAAATTTAAAGAAAAAAATTGGAGACTTTTTGAGAAAATTTTGAAAAAGTACCTTCAAATTTTAAAGATTTTTTTTTTCAAAATTTCAAAGCTTCAACTAGATACAGATGGATAGGGGTTTCTTCAATTTGGAAAATATCGTAAGTGTACTTTAGGCGCTAGTAGTGTTCATAGACGGACGGACCGACAGAGACAGACTGACTGAGCGTGATTGACTGACCGTGACTGACCGACTGACTGACCGACTGACTGTGACTGACCAACTGTGACTGACCAACTGTGACTGATCGACAGTGACTGACCGACAGTGACTGATCGACAGTGACTGACCGATAGTGTCTGACCGATAGTGACTGACCGACAGTGAATGACCGATTGTGACTGACCGACTGTAACTGTGACCGACTCTGATTGATTGTGACTGACTGTGATTGACGGACCAACACGGAGATGTTGCCGTGTCTCGATTTTTCAGTATGAAGGACGCACAAAACATGGATTCTGGCGACACCATCCAGGATTCAAAGCATGATTTATGAATCGCGCATTGAATGCTGGCTTCCATCTTGGCAATGCTTACCGCTATGAGAAGGAACATACGGAAGTACATCATCACTGCGTCCCAGCCTGGTTGAGAAGGAAGTACGAGGGTCTCGCACGGCTCGTGACCCATTGTATAAGATGTCGCTCTGATATTTGCACGTAAGTGACAGGGAAACCACGTATCCCCCCCTTCAGAGCAGTGGATTGATTGATTGATTTATTCATGTTTCCGGGCGCGTCAACTGCTATGGTCATTAGTCCCGTTAGTGTAGTGCATGTTTTTTCTGGCGGTGATCTTCCCCCGCTGGATGGTGAAATCCGGCGCCGACCTACCGTCGGCTAGTGGGGTTACCCACTAACCAGGACTCTCCCACCAGCGGGGCACCGCCCCAGCCGGGACAAGCTCTAAGCTCCCGACCGGTCTCCAGAAATATGTGGTAGTGTAGTGCATGTTAGTGTAAGTGTGTGTGTAAGGGGAGAGGATAGGACAAGGAAGAGGAAGGACAGATCGCGCGCGGTCCGTGGCCCGTTTGGTAGGGTACTGCTCCGGCAATCGTTTGGGGTTGATCGGAGAAACCACGGAAAACTACCGATCAGAGCAGCCGGCCGCTAGAATTCTCCTCCAGACAGCAGCTGAATTCGACCTAGCTGAAAAGCTAGTGTCGAAAATCCTGCCGCCGTCAGGACTCGAACCTAGGACCTCTCGGTTAGAGGCGCTGCAGTGACATCAGTTGATGCACTGAGCTACCGCTACCGGTCAGAGCAGTGGATCTTCTAATTCCTTTCTAACCTCGCTTGCAGATAGCGAACACTTCAGAGTACGCTCTCACCGACGCACCCTTTTACAGGTTTGTTCACCAACAAGGCGTCGATTGTACGCTGCACGTTACTGGTGATTACCAAACTACCTAAAGCCTAATGGGCGGCGAAAGAGAACTATAATTAGAGACGCGGCGTCAAAGCCTGCAACATCGTAGGAATACAAATGCGTAGGTTGTAATTTCCCCAACCTCGGATCGATACCGTTAAGCTGTCATACAAGTCGGAGGCTTTGAGAAAGTGTAGTAGTTGCTTGCGCGTCTCTTTCACTATATCCTCTTCCACTACCGGTACTATGTCGCCAATTTGAGCTGAGCTGTGGGGCCATGAAGATGACTGGTTTGATTGATGCCCCCGCGAAGTGCGGGCTACGAATTATTATTGGCTTTCTTCAAGAAGAAGAGGATAGCGCAGCAGAAATTTCTCAAAGAATGAAGTGAGCATGCAGTGTAAACCTTCAAACCAAAGAATAAGAATTCTGGCTTCTGGAAATGACCTCATTCATAATAGCGCCCCTCCAATGCTGCTGTGATTAAACTACTTCCGGGGAAGATGAGACGGCCTTTATTACAAATATTTCTGTGAAAAAGAGCTTGAAATTTTGCATTTACAGTAACGCTTTAACGACATTTTCTTAAAAACTGCTCCTAAGTTTTAACTAAAATTACCTTAAAGGACGAGGTTTAACTCTTCTATAATATTGTTAAAATAATATTTGTATTCTAGTATAAGAAAACCGAAAAATTGAGAAAATTAAAAATGAAGCACTTAAGGCGGCGATATATGGTAGCTTCAAAGCGTATTTTGTCCGAAAATTCCGAAAAACTAGCCCAGACAAAAAAATAGAAAACTAACACGGACAAGTATGTGCAATTCTGTAGCAGCACTAGTTATTTTGTTCTAAGCTGCAGCTCGTCTTAGCAACATACTTTCTATTACAACCACTCTTACCAACTAGATGCCCCTGCGGAGCTTTCTGGCACACTGTAGTTTTGGAAAAGAATTTTCGTGTATTCTGGTGAAATTAGGTAGAGTCGCATGGCTTATGGGCCCCAAAAGCCAATTGTAATGCTCTTCACACTTAAGGAGCGTTATGAAGGTTATTTTGGATGAATGTCAGAGTTTGATTTTCTGAAAAACAGAACTTTGGCAATATTGGAAAGCAGCTATGCCAATTTAATCACTAGCTTTGAATCCTTTAGTACTAGAGTGTATGGAGAATACTTACGTATATTAAGGAAATATTTCAGATCTCCGCTCAAGCTCAGTAGCTCTGCAGTGTCTAAGACAATCCCACCAGGATGGATTCCATCTCGTGTCTCCGCGTTGCGCCAGTCGCTGCAATTCGCGCTGTGCTCACGGACGTCGTGAGTGCTCTGTTTTGCTTCCGGGAATCGCATCTACGCTCGCCAGCTGGCCATCGCCGATCCATCTCCGCCACTCGCGTCCCCGTCCCTCTCCCTTCCCCATCCCGCCCCGGGCCCGTCACACCCGCGGCGACGCGGCCGTCGCCCCGGCGCTGGTGCTGGTCGCTCGCTTTCTTGCGCGTCGCAGACCGCCATCCGGTCCGGCGCTTCTTGCCACCACTCTGTTTATTTGCCGACAGCGACGTAGTCGCTGGCAGGACGTAGGTGGCACGGGTGGGGGGTGTATGGTGAGGGCGGGGGACGAGGGTGGTGGTAACGGAAACCGGTATGGGGACGTGACTGTGTCGTCGGGTACACTACGCGAAAGAATGGCAGATTTGAGGTGGGTGTGGCGATAGCAGTGTGGAGGGGCAAGCAGTAGAAAATGGCTAGCGTGGTGTACGAGGTAGAGCGCAGGGGCGGCGCGGGGGCGGCGCGGGGGCGGCGCGGGGGCGGCGCGGGGGCGGCGCGGGGGCGGCGCGGGGGCGGCGCGGGGGCGGCGCGGGGGCGGCGCAGGGGCGGCGCGGGGGCGGCGCGGGGGCGGCGCGGGGGCGGCGCGGGGGCGGCGCGGGGGCGGCGCGGGGGCGGCGCGGGGGCGGCGCGGGGGAGGCACGTGGGAGGCGCGGGGGAGGCGCGGGGGAGGCGCGGGGGAGGCGCGGGGGAGGCGCGGGGGAGGCGCGTGGGCGGCGCGGGGTGAAGGTCGTGGATGAAAGCGTGTAGGGGTCGTGCGCGGTGTGACGCAACGAAACGCCCCCTTCCCCTGCCTCGTCCTAGTCGACCCGGAGAGCGTCACCTGCGCCCCAGATGCGCCTGGGGCTGTTTGCTACCGTTCGATCTCCTCAAGAGAACGTCTCTCCTTTGCTCAGATGTTGGTTTATCTCTTTTTCTCACTTCATGGTTCGTTCTCTCCAGCGCGGTAACTCACACGTTTTATATTTCGGTTGTTTATTTTCCCACTAACGTTTTTTTGCTCAAAGAACACATACGAGTAAATTTGTGATTTTTTTGTTTTATCTGTTCTGTTTTTTCACATTTGGTTTTTACTTTCCTTTGTTCTCACGTTTGATTGTTTCCTTACCTTCTATTCTCTAATACACTTTTTTCTGGATTATTTCACTTATTTTCAACAACATTCATGCTTATGATAACATTTTTTAGGAAATGTATTATTACGAAAATCTACTGTAAGGAGCAATAGATGACTGCTTTTTCATTTTTCCTATCGATATATTTTAATTCAAAGACTTGAAGTACATAATTTTTAAAATAGCACCTATCTGTCACACATTACAGTTCACAAATAATATTTTGTCTTTGTTGGTTTATAGAGCGCATGGTGTTGATTGTTTTTCCTTTCTCGAATACGTGGTAGAGATTAAGTTACGTATGTAATGCCTCAAAACATTGGTGTCCATATTGTGACGGAAATGTTGTTTTTGATTCCTGGACATTGAAAAGATACTGTTTTTAGTTCCAAAACCGCCCGTCTGTTATTGTGCTGTTTGTTTACCAATCTGCCAGTGAACACTATCGCAGGAACTCAAAATAATGTTTTACACAAAATTGGTGTTTCCTGATCGATCGGGCCAAACCCAATTCCTGACATATTTGAAACACACATTTTAATGAGAGAGGATGATTTAATATTTAGCCCCTAGAAGATTGTAATTATTTTTCAAAACGATATTAAAATATGATTTTAATAAAATGTTTTCGCAAGAATATGTAGGTGCTTTTACAGGTCTGATTTTTATAAAATTTCTGTACTTTCAAACTCATAAACCTCTGAATCTTCAAAAATTGCATTCACTTTGTTGTCGTATCAGCCCTATATTTTTATTAATTGAGCGAGATTTTTTTTCTTTAATGCGTTTCATTCTTCTACTTTAGATTTTTAAGTTATTTCAAATACACTTCGTTCAAATAATTTTGAATCAATTTTGAATTTATTTAATTCAATAATTAATAAATTAATACGTAGGTCATACAATAATTAAAGAGATAAATTGGTCTGGAGAAAAAAGCAATTACTAGATCAAGTTAAGTAATTTTAGGATTTTAAAGCTTTAGTAGTCACGTGGATTGCTATTGTAATCCATGCGTATTCATTCGCTGTTTACAGCGAGAGTTGACAAACTTTTGGCACGGACTTTGCAGTACCTTCCGTAGAAAGCATCAGCTATCGTATTATAGCGAAATATGACTCAAGTGATAACTGCTCAACTAGTGACAAACGCTGGAATAAGCTTGGATTACAATAGCGACAACTCGCGTTGTAGTTTCTGACCTAAGCCGACATAATGAATATCGCTGCAATCGATGCTCAGAATGTTTATGCAAAGTACTTCAGTAGAGAATGGTTGACCAGAAGGGAGTTTCTAAAGGATCTTGATTTGCTCTTTATGAAACTAGAAACGAAAAAGAAAATCGAGAAAAAAATCTGTGAGCACAGCAATAACAACCCGCGGGAGACTTCTGTTGGGAATCAGAGAACGGGCCGACGGTTCAGCGGAGTCATGAAAGGACAACGTGGGATGTTGTTATCCGTGGGGACGTCAACGAAACAAGATCACTCGACAGTATTGTAAAAATTGTGTCCATGGGTGTGTCACATTCACAAAATCTATGAGATATTCAACTGATTTTGACATTGAAACACTTCAAAATAGATGCTCCTGATGTTTAAACAATTTTCTCAAACTGCTTTATTTAATAATCGCACATATAGAACACAAGAATGTTCAAAAACAAATATCTACGCGCACGTATTTGACTATATTTGTGTAAAGGCATAATACATGCATTTTTGAGTAGCATTTCATAGAATTGGCATGAATATGTCTATGTTCTAATAAGTTATTTAGTATTTTGTAAAGGTTTAGTGTTTTAAATACCATTACTCGTCCATTTTTAAATATAATATTAAGTTCCATGATCTTAATTGTATTCAAAAGCTGACATGCAAATGTGAAACAATTGAAAAAGTCAACTATTTCAAATACTTAGGAATAATAATAGATAATAAAATGACTTGGAAAAATCGTATAATAAGTATACAAAAATATTTAGGGGGTAATATAAGAAACTTCTATTATCTACGAATTTTTTGCGATATCCATACACTTAGAATTCTATATTAGGCACTAAAGAATTCAAAACTGCAATATGGGATCCAAATATGGGGAGGAACATTCAAGACATATTAAGAAACTAATAATAAGTCGAAACAAATTTATCCGTATTATCTATAAAAGAAATAAGTCTGCTTCTTCCCTTCCTCTTTATAAACAACTAATTTTACCATTACAACATTTTTTTGTCCATAAAGTACTACAAATATATTATGTTAAAAGCGGAAATAATTTAACTGAGAGAATAGTTCACAATTACAGTACACGTAGGAAAGCCACTAATCAAATTAAAAATCCCAAAATTCATAAATCTCTAATATCAAGAACCTTGGTGTTCATTGGGCCTCAAATATATAATCAATTACCATAAGCTCTAAAAAATATTAAATCCTTAAATATTTTCAAACCCAAGATAAAGATTTGGATTTTAAAACATGATGATAATGATACAAATAAGTTAACTGAAACATTGCAATAAAAACTTGTTTGCTGTATAAATTAAATATAAATTTATTTATGTAAATATATATTTGTCTAAGTAAATGTACCTATTGTATCTCTGTATATTTTCACTTATTGTGTAATTTAAAGCTAGGTTTTTTATTTTGTATGTTCACAAAAACTTATATTGTAAATGTTAAAAAAAGAATATTGTAAAAAACACGCCACACACAAAACAATACTATGTAGAAGTAGACAGATAATAAATTATAAATTCAGTATTACTAACCATCTAACAACTGATTATCGATGGTTAGTAATTCCAAGAAACAACAATGTACATTATCTCTGTAAAACAAGTTGGGAATAAATATTATTATTATTATTATTGAATCTAAAGACGATTTATTTTTAAAATATTGTTAATACAATTTTTTTTAGAAATGGGTTACAATTGTAGTCCACGCGACCATTCGCATTCCAATACTGAGCGCGACCACTGAAGGGTTAAATTGGCATCACTGGGATGAACCCAGACTACCTGGAGGATCATCGTTGTAGGGTTCATTACCTCAAAATTAAGTTGAACGATGGCGAGTTCACTTGAAAGTTCCACATTGGTTGAACATCTTTCTGTAATTTTTTTAACTTGATGCAGGTGAAAAACTAACTAATATGACTGTAGAATGACTAAAGATATATGTATATATAGTGTAAATGTAATTTTCAGTAACGCATCGTGTCTCCAAAAATATGTGTGTATTTTTTCTTCTCATCAAAATCCTTTCAAAGCTTCCACCAAAACCCTGTGACATTCTCGATCTACCATAGAGAACGGGTATCTTTGGGTAGAGCACATTTCAGTACACAAGCAACATTCATATCGCACGATGACAGGCAGACAACTGATTTTACATTGCTCTCTGTGCTAATAGACACTCACAGAGTAATCTGTTCTTGTGAACATACATTACTACAGCGTTTCTTTCACACCACAAATACAATTGTGATCCGATAACATTTCTTATAAAAAAATAGTTGCCATGACTTCTGCCGCAACCCTCCTATATTCAATCCGCCGTCACGGTACAGCGTCATGTGTTTCACACCAATTTCACTTTACTTATACAAATTGTAAGAATCCTAATGGCAAGTATACCACTATGATTACCTTAATTATAAAGAAAATGAGAAGCACGTCTATCTAGAGTCGAGCCCTTCAATTATTAAATATATGTAGCCCTTACAATTAGTACAGAAATGTCTGTACCAGATTGTAACACCAATAGATTACCACTATGTTTTGGACAGTCATGGGTATTTTGATAATACTTGTATTGAGTGATCATTTATTATTTAAAGTTATGAACGTCCATTTTCTAGTTTCACTCAATGATTTTTTATCTGTTTAGTGGCATCAACAATTATGCTTTTTTCCTCGTCTGGTTTGGGTACACTAGAGAATATTCTCTTCTGTTTGCTTGTTTTAGTTAACAATGTAAGAGAAATCACTTCATTTCAATGACGTGTTTGTTACGTGTGTTGGGTTGAATATGTATCTTCCATGTTACCGTGTCGCAACTAATGACTGATGATAAATTGGTTGAATATTGCGCACCATTGATTATATATTTCACGCCATAAACGGTATGTAAATTAATGTTTGTTAGCTGTTTTCTCTAAAATGTGCCGTAAAGCGATAATCACAAAATGACGTGTCCGGCAATGTTAATAGAGTAGCCAATTTGCCCATCCTTTACGAGAGGTTCATTAACGTTGTCGTATCACGCCTGTGCGGCTAATGCACGAGCAAATATTTTATAAAGTCATGTCCACTCCGTTATACATGCATTACATATCCGGTTGTTTTTCACACTGTTAGGCGTTATAGACAAGTGATTTGATGGTGCAGATATTAGTCTAACTAGTTATTAACACGTAGAATGTGCGACAATATGATGATACGTTATAACAAGATTCTTGTACTAACTTTATTTGAGCGTTATGCATTGGAATGCGATACCTATTTTCTTCTATTTTAATCCCACAAAAAAATTTGTTCTGTTTTATAACGTACGTTATGATTTTCGTCTTCGACCACGAAAACAAAGTTTTAGTTTTATTCTAAAATATATTATTTCAAAACGTACAATTAGCTAACAATGCTAAAATAAACCTCTGCAATTGTGAGTTTTGATTAAACATTTTCTTCAATCGTTGGCAATTCAGAAAATATTATGACTTTGTGTACATCTGACTGTACAATTGCTTATTATTTTGGGTACGGGTAAGATTTTTCATAGTTTCCATAATATTCGTGAAGAATTTGAAGTATCTGCCGTAGGTTGAAAAAATATTAATGGTGTCCTTCATTTAGAAATGAATGTCCTACTGAGTAATGTATTTGTTTTTTCGAATGGGATGCAGTTATTATAGTTATGTTTATTTTTATTTATTATTAACTACATCTTACTTTTTAAGTGAAGACAATGTAATTATTTCAAGTAATAATTCATTCTCCTGATTCAATTATCCTGATAATTTATTCTCATCTTTGACATCCAGAACAAATTCGGAAAAGCTACATATTACCTCTCCATTTTTTATTTTCATTTTCCCTTCTGGTGTACGTTGATCTACTTCTCGTGCGTACTTTTACGCAGAACCCATTACACGGACCATTTACGTCTTACATTATTTCACATTTCTTTATTGCTTCCGAACTTCTGCGCCATATTTTGGGGGCAACGCTACATTTTTCGTCCGCGCTGGCCTGCTTCGGCTGCCGTGGCTGCTGTTCTTATCGCAGCGAAGTGTTCCTTGGCATGTTTACAACCGGCATCACCCGCAGATATTTTGCTGGATTCGCCGTGGGGAGCGGGAGCGGTGACGCAGGCGGTGACGGAGATGGTGACGGAGTCGGTGACGGAGTCGGTGACGGAGTCGGGGACGGAGTCGGTGACGGAGTCGGTGACGGAGTCGGTGACGGAGTCGGTGACGGAGTCGGTGACGGAGTCGGTGACGGAGTCGGTGACGGAGTCGGTGACGGAGTCGGTGACGGAGTCGGTGACGGAGTCGGTGACGGAGTCGGTGACGGAGTCGGTGACGGAGTCGGTGACGGAGGCGGTGACGGAGTCGGTGACGGAGGCGGTGACGGAGGCGGTGACGGAGTAGGTGACGGTGAGGCGGTGACGGAGTCGGTGACGGAGTCGGTGACGGAGTCGGTGACGGAGTCGGTGACGGAGTCGGTGACGGAGTCGGTGACGGAGTCGGTGACGGAGTCGGTGACGGAGTCGGTGACGGAGTCGGTGACGGAGTCGGTGACGGAGTCGGTGACGGAGTCGGTGACGGAGTCGGTGACGGAGGCGGTGACGGAGGCGGTGACGGAGGCGGTGACGGAGGCGGTGACGGAGGCGGTGACGGAGGCGGTGACGGAGGCGGTGACGAGGAAAGTCAGTGGGGTGGTTGTGACGGAGGCAGAAGAAGAGGCGGGGCCGGTGACGGCGACGGTGGCCGGGAGAGGGACAGGGACAGAGGCGTAGAGGGGGCGGGGGCGGGCTCAAGGGCTAGAGCGTGGTGGGGTGGGGGCGCATGGGACGGTATCTCTGGATCAGAGTCCGCGCTGCGAGCTCTGCTGCCGATACAGTCCGTGCATTACTAAGCACGGCCTGCAACCGGACCGTTCGCCCGCCTGACAGAGCAGCCGAGTGGGACGTTGGGCGTGTACGTGACTCCGTGGGGACGTTGTGATGGAGCGGTGGTTAACGTGCGTTTCTGTACATTGCGCTCCGCTTTGACGGAAGTGTTTTTGTCAGTGCGATAAGAGGGAAAATGTTTTAATAATGCCGAAAAAATTGCATATAGAAATGTTTCTGTAAAATCTTTCGTGTGACGTTTTTTCGGGAGCTCCTGACGTTTCTGGAGAAGTTCCTAGTGTAGCAAGTCATAACAAATATTGAAACAATTTTAATATTTCATAGAAGGCATTGAATTTGCGATTTATGAATTGTGAAGATGTGAATACTCTTAAAACATTTTCCTCTGAATCGAAATTGTAATGCTGAAGTTACATACATCTTTGCTAAAATAAAAAAAAAATTGTAGATTATTCTTGTTTTTCTGCGTTTTGAGCAATAGGCAATCAGTTTTGTAGAGCAAAATGTCATATTGGATAGTTTTGGAATGCATATGGTTATATTCACTGTTAAAAATTGCGTGGGTCTCTTGGAATTTTGAATTTTCAAATGTGATTGTGCAGTTCTATGACGCAATGTATTAAATATGCCTTTCATTAAAGGCTGTAAGGTGGAATCTTTCCTAGAGAAACTGCCCTCTTAAAATAAATTTAAAAATATATTTATAAATGTACGTATTTATTAACAATGGATTGCTGAGTTATATTATATAACAATCATATTAAAATTTTCTTTGTCAGTTCGTGAACGGCCATCCGTAATGCATTTGAAGCTGTTGACAGGGAAGAGAAAAGCGTTAGGCTCCCACTTCATTCCGCCATATAAGCCTGTGTAAAACGTGGAGGCGTGACGTCGTGCATTCACTGCACAGGCTTACCGGCGGACGGAGGCTGCAGCTAGGTAGCCTTCAAGAGTGGGGCCTCGGGTCTGAAGAAGGGTGTTCTCACGATATTGCGTTACTATGCACCTCAGCGAGTAGCATTGCGCATCAACTAGCTTTTCCATTATGCGGTATGAGCGCTACTCCCTTAAGCCTTTATCGGAAGCGCGAAGTTTACAGGACGATAGTCTGCGTGATCGGAAGAGATTATGTGTAGAATTGCAACGCAATGCAATGTAATGTAATGCATTTGTAGACTTCCCCATTTAGAAAACCACGAGTCGCGACTGGTCTCCCATCAAACGAAGTCATTACTGTGTCTTGAGTTAATGTGTATTTTTGGTCGTTTAACTGCCATTGTTTCTGCGCAATGTCGTAAGATTTATGGATACAGCATTTCTAGAAATTATATATTGTCTTATCCTCACATCTCTATTATCATTTTTAGAAAATAGTGCTGCACGAGTCTTGACAACGAGTAAGAACAGAAATAGTTGGAACACATCCCTCTTTTATACTCTGTAACCTTGGTCATTGTCTTCGTTTGTGGACCTATCAGTCTTTGTTTTATTTTCACTCAACGTACATTGACCATGGGGATTCCATTGTTACATTGTCTACCGAGCTGGTACACAAAAGTACTTTTTAGATCCTTTCCTGTCCCATTTTTACTTTCACGCCAACTAAAATACTTACAAAGCTTGTAACGCTGCGAGAAAGACACAGATGTTTTTTATATAACCTTCTTTCCCGAACATTTCCTTCAACATGATCCTTAGTTTCTAAGCCTTTTTGACGCATCTGGAATGATTAGATAGTTCTCTGGATGGGTAATAACGATATTGGCATGACATAAATGTTGGCGCAGAAGCGGTGGAATTTGTACGTAGAGGAAACCGAACCAACTCGAGAACAAACCTATCACAAACCTATCACAAACCTACTTATTCTACGTCTTGAATTCAAACGTACGTATTCTAGGCATTCTAAGTAAACAGTTTGTATTCAAGTACGGTATAGAAAAGAAACTACCGTTTCCCCAAACCACTTTCCTCACTTTCCATTATATGTATGCTAGACATTCTATGTGAACGGTTTGTATTCAAGAACGGTAAAGAAAAGAAACTATCGTTTTTCCAAATCACTTTCTTATTTTTCTGTTCTACGAATTCCAGGCATTTAACGTGAACGGTTTGAATTCAGGTACAGTAAAGAGACGAAACCATCAATTCCCAAAACCACTTTACTCTTTTCTGTTCAATGCATTCTACGTGAACGATTCAAGTACGGTAAAGAAAAGAAACCACCAATTCCCCAAACCACTTTCAAACCTTTATCCTTCGAAGCACCGCATTCCCACCCACTGCCAGTTGCGGGGCGGAGCGGCAGGGCAGGGCAGGGCAGGGCAGTCCAGGGCGGAGCGGCGAGCCCGGGTCGGGCGGGCGAGCGCGCGTTAACGAGTGAGTGATGCGCGCAAACGCGACGCTCGCGTGACGCGTCCCACTGACAAATGCGCGTACGTGTTTTTCCGAGCGCCGCCACGCCACGCCACGCCGCTCCGCTCCGCCCCGCGCGCGCGAGAGAGAGAACTCCCCGCATCTCGCGCCGCTTGCGCCGCCCAACGAAAACTTCGTTACAGCCAGCGGCCACCGCCGCACAGCCCGCACCGGCGCGCGGAGACAAATAACGCCCGCGTTACTCGCTTTGGCGCGTAATTATAGAAATCACGTGATAATGAACCCCCTCCCTCCCGCATGCCCACTCCGCCGCGCCCCACCCCGCCCCGCCCCCCCTCGCGTTGATCTAATGAAGAGTGGAGCGCTCTGGCGGAGGAAGGGGAGAATCGCGCCGCTCGGCGCAAGTGGAGGGGTTGCGTCTGGAGGGTTGAGTGAGGAGGTTAATGGAGGGCAGCTGGAAGAGAGGTGAAATGAGATGAAGTGAGAAAGGACGGCGGAGGGGTGCAGGGTGTTGAGGTGAACGAGGGAAGGGGAAATTGATCTTGTTGTAGCGAAGTACGTGTAGCGTGAAACACTAAACGCGATGTATATCGTAGTGATCTCAGTTGTAGATAGTTTTTGATGGAATCAGAGTTAATTGTTTGGGAAGGTATAGTACAGGAAAAAGTGGGAAAGCTTCTAGAATAATGATGATGAGATAAATGTCGAGACATTCTGCCAATTGACGTAATGACCCCATATACGAAACAAGAAATGCAGGAGATGGTAGGTTTATAGTATTTAAAGAGTGCATCCAAATGAATTTGCCTTCATCCGGAAAATTTGGTTTTATCATTACACATGTATATCAAATACTCCAGAATGTTATTCCGTATACGTTTGTGTAAAAAATGTTAATGAATAAATATAATAATTTTGGCACGCAGGTCCAAAAGAAACTAGTGGTGGTCCAACAACCCATATTTTCTATTATTATTATTTCAAGCGGCTACGCAACATTACATAATTACATGAATCTTCAAACGTCTTTCTAATCACCAAACATTTTTCTCTGTAGTGGGATTCCCACTCACATACTTGAGTCAGTCACGTTAACCTACACGAACAGAATCACGGCTAAACTCAACATTCCCGACGCTTTAAAAATAAAGTTGAATATTGCAGTTTACACATTTTATATTTTAATACATTTTCATTTACTGTATTTCAAGATATAATTTCAAAGAACAGATTTCATTTAAGAAAAAATCTATTTCATCAGCATTGTAGATTAGTAACGTTAAATTATTATTTTCTACAGAGATCTCACTAAAAGTTGTGCAATTTTTAGAAACGCACTTTACTCTCTTTCGGAAAAAACTCTTAACGGAAAAATTGAGCGGTATTTGGGAAAAAAATTCTTTATAAAATGCTTTTATGTTAAGAAAACTGTTATGGGAATACTACTCGTTTATTTAAAAAAATTGAACATGAACTTATTTAAAGATGGATGCTTGTAGATCAGATTTCAATAAGGAAAAAAATTCAACATCAAAAGTATAGCTGTGCACTGTTAAACTTGATTGTAAGTTTTCAAATTACAGAGAGTGGGCCTACGTCATTTTCAAGGGTCTACTGCTCTAACCGAGGAAATCATCGCTACTCGCAAATTTCTGTGAATTACGTCACATTGTTGTGACATGATTTAGCTGTATAAAAAGCCGCTATAATTGTCAAATTTGTGGTGTTATTTGCTTGAAAATATTTACTTTTCCCACCAAATGTTCCACCATTTGTACTGTTTTACAAAAAAAGTCGACTGAGACGTGTTAAGTCGGAGAGAAACTAAGCTACAAATAGAATTACAAAACCATTGAGTAGGTGAAAATTGGCAAAAAATTTGAAAAATACGATTTTTTATTCTTGATGTGATAATTTTATATGGAATGTGTGGTTAATTTTGGTGTTTTTATTTTTTCGTTATCGCGATTTAAATGGCTTCTGCAAGCATTTAAATATCTCAATGCGTCGATGGCCACGCCCCCTTTTTCAGTTTCCATACGTCTACATCTACTAGAAGTTTTGAATGTATTTTCATTTTGAATTTATCGGCATGAACTTTATATAGAAGTTCTCCGGAACAAATGAGCTATAGAAAAACAAGGTATCCAACTTCAGAAAGTGTTTATTTAGCGTGACAGCCTTGATATTTAATTGATTTGGAATAAGTGCCCTAAAGAAATATTTGTTTCGGAGAAGAAAATAGAAATTGCTGTCACATCAGTAGTTTCTCAATTTAATATGGGGTGTGAAGCAAGTGAAAAGATAAGATCAAATATAACTGGCATTAACATAACACCTCAAGGGAAGAAAATAAGTGCAATGAGGGATAAACGCCGTCTTCAGAAAAGTGAAGTAGCTGCACAATCAGGTTTTCAAAGTGCCAAAAAAAACTCAAAATGACAAAAACAGTTAGAGAAGAAGAGAAAAAAGTGGTTGAGGGTACTATGTATGGCTCTGGAGAATTTTAAATGGAAGTAGATAAAATAAAATTCATTTGTACAAAGTTAAATTTTCATTTTCAATTTCCTGCATTTCACTTTCCTGCCCTTTTATGGAATTCAAAAAGTTCCACGTTCTACAATTTTTAATATATTTCAATGAAACTTTTAGAACATCTTAAGAAAATGTAGTTTTATAGAACTGTGGAAGCTCTTTAAACTTTATGTTATAATCATTCATTACTAAATTAAAAATATTTATTTTTTGGTGTGTGTGTTTTTATAGCCATCAGGTAATAACTGTATTTTTTTTTCAGAAACACTCATTTACTTTATTTATATTCCATGCATGTAGTTATATACTATTTATGAGTAATTCATAAAAAATTCAGTGATGAATGTTGCTTCATGTGGAACGTAGAGCATTTTATATAATAATAAGCAATTCAAAAAAAAAATTGAAAAAATTTTTTTTCTTCAAAACTAAAAGCAGCAGAGTAACAAAAATTTGTAGGGTACATAAGTATAATGAATTACTTCTTTTGGCAACATTTGAAGTTATTTGAATGTAAGATGTAAATTTTCAAAATTTCAACCACATCTCCCCTTAAGACGAGAAAGTACGTCCTGTTTTGGCATCACTGGTTATTAATATTATCCCTCTAATTCACGGCTAATGATGTTATAGATAGATAGATAGAAAGAAATTTATTCTACAATTGGGCAGATGATGCCCGGTGGCAGAATGCAGAAATACGAAATTACAGTTACAAATACGAATAACATAATAATAATAATAATAATAATAATAATAATAATAATAATAATAATAATAATAATAATAATAATAATAATTAATAAAAAATCCATACAAAACAAATTGTTTTTGTCCTTTCCTAGATATGCAGATGGCATTTACATTCCTATACTAGAAATGAAAATACGTATATACTGACATAAATAAATAAACTTGCATAGTACACAACTATACATGCATATATACAAACATACACTCGTAGATACATAAACAGACCAATGAACCCTCGCATACACACCTACTCATTTGCATCTACTGCACCTATTCATTTACATTTAGACAAACATGAGTAAACATTTTTACCTAACATCATAGTGTAATAATATATATTACTTATAATAATTGTTACATTTCTAATACGTAAAACACTCGTTACTATAAGCAAATAAATGAATAAAAACCACTTGTCCTCATAGCCTGTAGAAAGACGTTTCCGACTAGAAAAACAAACAGAAAGAAATGAAATCACTTCCCTTTCCTGCCTTTCACTACACTTCCCTTCCCTGCAGTTCCCTGCACTTCCCTGCACTTCCCTGCACTTCACTGCACTTCACTTCACTGCATAACACTGCACTGCACTGCACTGCATATCACTTTATCCATATATTACCTGTTCAATACTTTTTACTGTAGACTAGACATAATCGCACCTTTCACTTCACTTCACTATACATTTTCACCCTATTAACTAATTTCCTATGTTTTTTTCTAAAACCTCACGCTGTGCAAGGAAAGGGCTCAAAAACTGCCACAGGCAAATCGTTCCAATCTACTATAGTTTTGTTTACAAAGGAGAATTTTCCTAAGTCCGTTCTTTGTATTCTTGTTCTAATTTTATATTTGTGATCAAATCTATTTAAATAATCTCCATTATCCTGCCTTCCCCGAATTTCCTGCCATGCCGAGCAACCAACAATTATAGGAAGGTTGGTTATAAAATCTGTTCCGGGTCGCAACCAGCTTCCCAAGCAGCAGATGTATGGACTGACAGTGCCTCTACAATACTTTGCACAAAATGTGAGCTGTTCCAAATAAAGCAATGTCTTACATTTCGCAGTCTTTTGATGTCCTGGGAGTTTAGCCAAGTTCTTACATAAATTTTGCGGAACAATCTCGGAGCTCCGATAACTAATGAAACAACATGTACTTTAATTCCCACGTTAGGTTAATCTCGATTTCCAAACTCCTGTGTTTAAAAAGTTTCCACTGCCTCCGTGGTTACGACGTTTTAATCGCACGGCACAGCAACACATACAAGTAGACACTTTTTTCTTCAAATTCCGGATAACAATATCCGATTTCTTTGACACTATCGCGCGATCAGTTTTAGTTTGCTTTTTCGTACACGATTGACCACAGCCCAACAGACATCACCGGTTTTGGTGAGAGCTCGTACCACTTGGAGAATGAATTTGAAACTTCGAGGGCGGTACAGATCTGTCAGAGGAGGTACACTACTAGAAGGAGACAAAGAGGATGACACCACCTCCATGTCGCCTGCTCCTACTCGATACTCGAACAATCTCGGCGGAGATGTATACTCCTTTGCGCTTATTATACATGTAATATCATATCTAGTATAAATGCTAATATGTATTGTTAATACTGCTTGGTTAATACTGATTTATAATACGTTATGACGTGTGCTTCATGCACCCCTAATGCATGTAAATAGTGTTTTATTGTTATAAATTAATGTGAATAATTGTGTTATTTTAAGATAATAAATCAGACGGTCCATCGAGATGGCTGCTTCGGGCGAATGAGGTTATCCTAGCCATATAGGGGCAGTGTTTCGGCGTCACCACCCCGACGCGACCCTGTGTTGGCAACGGATAACCATGTTCCACCCGATGGCGGCGAACCACGAGCGGACGACGTTTGAATTCGGATATATAGATCCCTCCTTGTTAATTCAGAGCTATCAGCTCAAGAACCTGAAGGAAAAATTAAAAAAATGAATATTGTCGGTAGAAAGGCTAACAAAACTAAGTGCGTAGGGTTATAAACAAAGAGTCTTCGCGCAAAATGGGGCAGACATGGGCAAACTTTTATTAATGCTTTGAAAACTAGATGAATTCCAGAATTAGATTCAGTTAATATGATAGCCGAGTAATGCTGGGAAGGTAACTAAAAGTCAGTATGAAGAAACAGAATTTAAAACTTTTACTTCGTTGTGACACGTGGTGTTTCTACGTAAAATTACTAAATTATTCTTTCAGTAATATGTTTCATACTAATACAGAATGAAAGTACATACCTTCAGGTATCACGTCCATAGTACATTCAATTCTAGTAGGTACGAGAGCAAAACTATTAGCAATCGAAAACGCACCTCTCTTCTTACTGCGCAAGCGAAGAAGTGCGCCGCGCATCGCTTGTGCAAGTTCAGACTTGCGCAACAAGGAGTGGGGTGATTTCCCCACCCTAAATCGACCGGGAATCGATGGAGGAGACATTTTACTATACTTTTCATGTAAAATTGAAGCATCTGAAGCACATTTTGATTTTGGACTTTTTGCCAACTTTCCCCTCCTCTGGCCCCACTGTGTGCCGGTCATCGTTGTTGTTGGCTGGCCCCAAAAATCTTCTAAGATACCAGATATTCAGTTGCACACACGATGGTTTGAGTAATATGTAGATCCATCACTGGGGTCTGTACCTCCTCATTTCAGACTGTTTGCTGTCTCTATCGCTCTTAGCTTCAGCATTTTCTGGGCGCGAGACTCGAATGGAAGTAGACGAACTGTTCAACTATCTCGCATCACAGGAGGTTCCGTATCATGTCCTTATCGTGTGATTTATAGCCAGATGAATTTTCACCACTGATAGATGTTTCTTTTGAAGGAGTTGATCCTTCAAGAACCATCGTTTTCAGGGATACTAGATTGTTCTAAATGTTCATGTAGATAGTTCGGTCGAAGAACATACTCCGCATGTCCCTGAAAGTTAGCAAGTTGTTCCACAATGAATTTTCCACTGCTGAGTATGTATCGTCGTTGATCCCCCAGCTTCTTTGAATGTAGGGTAGGTCTCGTATCAGGGTTCCGCTCTCTCCATATCTTAAAAGTTGTATTTCTGAGACCCCATTTTTTCGATTTTGCGTAGTAAAATCCTTTAATCCATCCCGTTTCCATCCGGTGTCCGCTACAAGCTATTACCGACACTGGGTTCCTGGGACTGACCTAAATCTGTGGGATAGCAAGTCGTCAATGTGACATTAGCACGGTTTCTGAGCAGGCATGAGACATTGTTAGAACAAGAGACTTTAAGATTCATTTCATTTCTTGTACTATCCATTGCTCATTGGTTTTAAGTGAAATTTGGCAGGAAATAAGTTCGAGTTCACAGATCACAACCTATGGGCTATTTCCTGTTATCCATTACTGTGACCGACACAAATCTCGGGACATCCGTCCGCAGGGCCCAGCAAAGATCCCTCTGATCGCCAGTTGGCATACGTGATTTTCACTGACTTCTGAAGTCAGCCTCCTTCACTGGCTAATGCCACTCTAATTTGTGACCTGATGTGTCAACCTACTTTCTCTCCTGTATTCTGCATGGGCAGATAACAGGAAGACGAAAAGTTCATGACCCTTCCCTCTCTATTTCCCACTATGGATGCAATCACTTTTAACATGGAGACATACTCTATTTGCTGCCTGCCGTTACGGATCAGACGGTGCGGTTTTGTTGTGTTTGTTGTTGTTGTTGTTGTTATTATTATTATTATTATTATTATTATTATTACTATTATTATTATTATTATTATTATTATTATTATTATTTTATTTTTTTGATTTGATTTTTTGTTTCCGGGCGCGTCAACTGCTTTGGTCATTAGTCCCGTTAGTGTAGTGCATGTTTTTTTTCGTGTGAGATGGCGGTGATCTTCCCCCGCTGGATGGTGAGATCCGGCGCCGACCTACCGTCGGCTAGTGGGGTTTCCCCTTAACCAGGACTCTCCCACCTGCGGGGCACCGCCCCAGCCGGGACAAGCTCTAAGCTCCCGTCTGATCTCACGGAATATGTGGTAGTGTAGTGCATGTTAGTGTAAGTGTGTGTGTAAGGTGAGAGGATAGGACAAGGAAGAGGAAGGACAGATCGCGCGCGGTCCGTGGCCCTTTTAGTAGGGTTCTGCTCCGGCATTCGCCTGGTGTTGATTGGAGAAACCACGGAAAACTACCGATCAGAGCAGCCGGCCGCTAGAATTCTCCTCCAGACAGCGACTGAATTCGACCTAGCGGAAAAGCTAGTTTCGAATATCCTCCCGCCGTCAGGACTCGAACCTAGGACCTCCCGGTCAGAGGCGCTGCAGATTATTATTATTATTATTATTATTATTATTATTATTATTATTATTATTATTATTATTATTATTATTATTATTATTATTACTTATCGATTAAATACATACATTTAGATAAGACATACTCTTGGCCGCTCGCGTGTTCTTAATATCTCTTAGTCCCCTGTCCTCAATTTGCGGTGACTGAAAACATAACACACGCTGTGACCCGTACGTGACTTTTAATTTTGAAAACATATTAACATGCAAAATTGAAAAAGGTACGGTACGATGAAAATGAAACGAATGAAATAAATGTTCAAATTATAATGAAAACATGGTACCCGTTGAGCTCCATTGGCCCCTTGAGAGTCCAGGCCGCCCGCCCCTCTCCTCGGGGCTGCCCTCGCCACGCCTCCGCCCCATTTTTGACGGGGCGGGCGGGCCGGGCGCGAGTCCCGGATGGGCGAGCGGCGTCCCGGGCGCGGCGCTCGCTCTAAAGGGGCTTTAATTACCTTTGTAGTGGCGACGCTGGCGCGCTCTCGCTCCCCATTACGCCTAACGACATCGCCCGGCGTAATTAACACTCGCCGCCGACGGGGAGGGGGGAGGGCGCGGGCCGCTCGCGATCTGCGCTTCGCCGGCAGGTGCGCCCCGCCGCACGCGTTGCTGCTGTTTTCTTTGCCGCCCCGTCGGCCCAGGTGGCGGCGGCCGACTGGGTGGGGGAATGGAATTCGGTTTCTGCTGGCGGTTGATTGATTGATTATTTCGTGTTTAGTCAACGGCTACGGTCATTGGTGATGTGAATGTGGTGTTTGATATCTTCCGGGAGGTGGGGCATACTTGCGAGATTTCCCACATCAGGTATCTCCACCATCGGGGCACCTCCCCCCCCCCCACCTATCGGATAAAGCTCTTAGTTTCCGACGTGTCTACTGACTGTCTGGTATTGTAGCGCATGTAGGTGTTTCTGGTGAGTGGGCAACAGTGAAGAATGAAATATAGCGAGCAGTTGGCTCCTTGAGGTTCTGCTTCGGCATTTCTTCGGCGGGGATTTGATCGAATAAACCATGGGAAACTGCCGGGAGCAGCTTCAGCTTCCTAAATTATAACCTCTGGAATATCGCACTCCATACTTACGAAACAAATCGCCAAAATCAGCCGCAAATTCTACACGCTTTAACAATTGTGACAGTACTAACAATTTCAGAGGCGATAATATAGAAGAACATCTGCATCTATACAACGAAACCATATGGTATAAATGAGATCTCTCTAAAAATTCAAACCTAAAATTGGAAGTACGCGAAAAATAGTTGTATGCACCTCGGCCGAAATTGAATGATTTTGGATTCGGTTAGTTTACAAAACGGGTTGCTAAACGCCTTATCCAAAATCATTCATTTTTCGGCCTTAGTACACAAATAACCATTTGGTTAAACGAGGTGTGTACCTATGTTCAATAAGTAGAACTGTTAATTGTGATTCATATATATAATCTGTGGCCGGGTGGTGAAATGTAAGTTGACAGGTTCAGTTAAGGGTTCAATAATTTTTTTCTCTGAAAATTTGAGATATTTGAAATGATTTTATTATCTTCCTTTGTGCGGTCAGAATTTTACAATAAAAATTCACGTTGTTTTTTGTTTCATTACACAAAACCACTGAACAATATTGCATGTTATTTTATCTCAACGATCGCTTATAGAGAGCAATGTTTTTAAAAACTAAGTTTTCTTTTTTAATTTTTTTATCGCGACAGTGATGTATATTTTTCATCCGAGGTAAACCTATTGTTTGTTAGGACTATCGAACAATAAAGTGTATCTAATTGCAGCAGTAATGAAGGCTCAACGATATGTGCAATAAAATATGCAACAACGGATCACTTTGATTGTGTATTTGGAACTTCATTGATGTATGACGATGAGTTTTGTGAACATAAATGTACAGAGTTCGCGATGCAGGCAGAACTGTATTTGACAACGTTGTTAACATCGATCGGGGCTGAAGTCCGGAAGCAGTAATAATGCGGGTGATAATGAAGGGACAAACGAAACAGAATATGGTTCCCCTGGAAGTGAAATAGTTTGTACGTGTGTGTGACTTCTTAGAGTGTGACGGGGTCCAATGGTAACTACATTTTGCAGGTGTGGATGATAGTAGATGAGTGTCGCTTCAAACCGTTTGATTTCCCCTTTAACCCAATAAGTGTCACCTTTTTGAAATGATCAATAATTGATTCATTGTCATATTTTGATTTTTAGACTTGCATAGTGCAGAATATTTTTTTGAACATTGCAGACAGTATTCTCTATTAATGAAATAAAATAGATTCCAACATGTTTGTTGGTTGCAGATGTGTCACGATACTTGTGTTTTAAAATAATCTGAAATATGAAATGAATTTTAAGTTTTTTATTTTTAATATAGCCCTCGCGCTTTAGCTCATTGATTAGAGTGCACGCTTTTCATGACGCGACCACGGGTTCGATTCCCGATTAGGCGAGATTATAATGTGCCTTTTCCTTGCAATGGCCCAGTAAATGTTGCTGTGTGACGATGAGAAAACTCACTTCTCAGGTTGAGAAGACAAGAATACGGCGTAGGGATGTCTTCGTGCTAACCACACGTACCCCCTTCATCCCTGGCCGCGAGGTCGGGACGCTGCTGGTAGGCTATGGCCCGTACGCGGGCCATAGTGCCAAGTACAGATAGATTTTTAATGTAATTAAGTTATTTTTCAAACATATTTTCAAACAATGAATAGGCAATTCGACTATACATTTGTTACATTCGTTTTATACTGTTCACACTTAGTTTTTGCTCGACAGTCCTTGGCATAATAAGGTTGACATTTCCCCGGTCTTCGGGTAGTGCACTTCGAGGAAGCTTCGTAAAAAACGTCTGGCTTTTTTGACGAGCGAAGTCACTGCTACATTTTTCCTACAATAGGCATGTGTCTTATCAATGACTACATCAATAAAATTGGTAAATAGTGGAATATGCATTTTTCTCCTCAAATTCGAATTACATTTTTCTGTTCATTACATTTTGTCACTTCACAAATAAATATATTGTAATGTGCAATAAAGTATGGTTGAAGAGTTGACTTGGAACTTTTCTAAAAGGATGTTTTCAAGGTTTGTCAGTTATTTCTGTTAGTCGCTTAAGCATAGTACTGCCGAAACCACAGCTCAACTGTAGATTACCATAATTTTTTTCCTACATAAAATTGTAGGTGGAAGCAATATTCAATTTCAGAGCCGCTTCTTATTCAATCCTTGAAATTGAAACGCATTGATTTTACTGAAATAAATAGATAGTTTTGACTGTTGTCTACTTTTGGTTTAGTAATTATCTGCTTATGTTCTTCCTGTGTTCCCATCCATCTGTAAATTGCTTCAATGAGAAAGTTTTTAACTTTCTTCACTGTACTGCATACTGCATTATCCGTTATCCTGCACGAGTACTGCATTTTCTAAATTAATTGCCTCAAGTGTGCCAATGAAACTCTTTTCCCTTTCTTCAATAAGCCTGGCTTCGTTAACTCGGAGCCAGCAATGTCGTCGTCTGGGCACTGTCTGTGGCCGGGGCGACCTTGGGTTCTAGTTCCGACGGTGGCAGAGTTTTCGGCACTGTCGGAAGTAGTTCAATAGCTAGGTCGAGTTCATCCGTTGTCTAAAGGAGAATTATAGCAGTAGGCTGCTCTGATTGGTACGATCTATTGTTGTCTAATGCTAGAGGAGTTCCTTAACGAATGGGACACGGATGACGTGCGATCGTAATAATAATTAATCCATCAATCTTCAATAAAACTTGGATCTTCATTCATCTCTATTTAACTCTGGAATTATATAAATTTTGTTGCGATTGTTAAATTATAAGTTTTTCGATGTGCATATTTGTGGAACTCAGTTCATTTCTGACGAACACTAATTTCTCATGATTATTCAATAGGAAAAGGGACGATATGATACACATCGTTAAAGGGACATATACATGTATCCATAAATATGATGAATTCGGGGAAAAAGCATTAAAAGAGCAGAAATAAGTCGTTTAGATCTGACACTTCTTTTGTATAATTGCAGTGTAGTGTGGAAATATAAGTGAAATAGTTGTCGCTTTCAATGAGGGTGGATATTTAAGCCACAATAACGCAAGTGTAGACAAAGAAATGCACGAAACGACATCTATGACTTAGTTGGAAATGTTACCTACGAAGGAAGTTATGGAAGTTGGTATGTGGAGACCAATTTCTTGTGGCATGCCCGCCTCCAATGGCAGTCTAGTTTGCTTTTGCGACCCAGGTACGGAAGACGTGGAAAACTCGTTTGAGAACAGCATGCGAGGTGAGGTCGATAGGTATGAATATTACATGGCCTCCGAATTCTGTTACCCCAGCATGAACATCGAGCTGTTATGATAACGGCGCGGAAACACGAATTGGCGAGAAAGTGGATGTGTGGGTTATCGAGCCGTCTGTCACCTTCACCGTTCTTGCTTACCCTTCGCTGTGGCGTTGGAATGAAATGGTGTAAGGCCTTTTTATTTGTCTCCATCTTGCTTCTAAAGCCCTTACTGTTTATTTATGTAAATTAAACAATAAGTCTAGGTTTTAATGTGTTTTAGATCTGAAAAACTTTTCCTCTTCTTCATTAAGTTTTTGCTTCTTGCATTTCTCTTGAATTTATTGGACTCTTCTTCTCTTGTATCCTTTCTTTGTGTAACGTGTAATTTTTCTTATATTTTTTCCTTTCTCATTATCTTTTCTATTCTGTTATTCATTTGTTTAGTTTTATAATTTAATTTTCTATTATAATTACGCAGTTTCGTAAATTTAAAATACATAAAACACTGAGTTTTTCGCTTGATTGAAGGAAACAAGACAATATGATGTTTGGAGAAATATGATTAAGAAACTGAAATGTGGAATAACACATTTCTTCTGTAAATTTTCAGTTTAAAATGATGTACTAAACCTAGTTTAAATAAGTAAAATTAATTGTAACTGAGTTTTGTTGATAATAGTGAATTATATTTGTAGATAAGGTATTTAAGTACAACGCTCTTGAACGTTGCAACTGCTCTTAACGTTACACATTATCCCAAAAGAAGAAATGAAGAAAAACAATCACATTTCCGAAAAAGATTTAACATTTTAAAAATCGATCACTTTGCGGCAAGTACACACTCTTTTGGATTTAGTCGCCGTTAAGCGCTGAACATACTTGCATTTCTTCAGAACTATCCGTGCACTAGCAAAAATTGACTCTTTCTTTGCATTGCAATATAAAACTCAGTGCTAATGTTGGTCAGAAATCCCGTAGACTTTCCTAAAGGACAGACATTCCCTTCATTTACTATTAGAGGAAGAGGTATAAACGTGGAATAGGGGCATCAATGTGGAATACCACATGATCTGGCTTCAGCTTCCTTTTGTGGTGGAAAAACTCTAGTGTACCGTCGTGCATTTCGTCAATACAACATTTGTTGTTGCAGAAGGCCATGATTTACAAGCGTTAGAAATTTTACGTTTTGTGAAGTGTATAAAACTTTTGTTAATAATAAACTATTGTGCAACTTCAAAATGACTGTCTTTATGAATGTGGAATATATTTTAGTTTGGGTCTTAGTCGTTGGAATTAAGAACCATATATTTGTTGTCTGGTTTCCACATGCGTTCTGTCTCTTCTGAGGTTCCCAGAGCCGAGATGGAGATGCCAAGAATTGGAATTAAATCTGTATTCCACAGATTCCAGTATTCCAGAAATGACTGGACGGTGCCATCGAGATCCAGAGCACCTGTTCTGCTCTGGAAAGGTTTCAGCAAACAATGGAGGAACAACGGTTCATGTGTGAAATGTACGAATGTGGTCACAAGCAGACTGCGCCGGTTATGACAATGGGCATTATGACAATGACAATGGGCAATGGGCATGTGTGATGATTGCAAATGAACAAAGCTGTTGTAAAGTATTATCCCATTTCTTCCATTTTTGTCAGATTTCAAACATATAGAACATGTCAGTTTGTAATTTGGCCTAACTCTTTAGCATTTATTTCAAATTATCGGTGGTATTCCGTATTTGCATCCCATTTTCTAAACGATAAAGAATGCACACTCGTCGTATATGACGTTTTTAAGCAGTTCGTGTTGTATTATGCAGTTGCAAACTCATCAGTGATTACAGTATTAATATACCTTTTCATTGTGCAACATTTCACAATCATTTCTTTCTTTACGTACTTGCAGGCAACAGAAAACAAAATGATATTCCATATTTCTAGTACCTCTTCCTCTATTTCTATTAGGTGCCCACACACTTCGAATCATGACATCGACGTTAAGGCATACTCATCAGTGAAATCACCGCAGACTGCCAACATTCTGAGAAGTGGAGACCCGTTTGCCGGCCATTTAGTCACCAAAAGGTGTCCAATGGTAAAAGAAACCTCAAAACATGAAATCCAATCTCCGTAAAACAGTATATAAACCCGATGTATGGGTATTTTTAGATTTTATTTGGTATTTGTTGCTTTGTGTCTAAGCTCAGCCTCCAAGTGACGTGGAGTACGAATTTCCACAAAATTCCAATGAGGTTGAATTTGTATGCAGCGGTTCACAATTTTCCAGGCATTGGTTCTATCATTCTGCCAGTGATGCGATTTCATCGATGTTTGTCCATCAATCTTGTTTCCTATGACATCAGGATTATTTAATCAACTTGTCTCTCTGGTGGGTTTTGCCTTTCAATGTTCGCATTGCAACCGTTTCGCAGTAACTCACACAATGTGATCATGTGGAGGCGATCCGTATAGGGCCACAAAATAAAGTAATTTTTCGTAAACAAACTCGCAACGACTTTATTGGTTATTTATTTTGTGATGTTGCATATTTTAAGTGCATATCGTTTGTGTTATTTGCTCAGTAGTTAGAAGTGTGTGAGACTTTCTATTTCCAAGTTTCTTCCTTAACTCTGAACCTACAATCTTTTAGTACTTCCTTTGTCATCAGTCAGGGATGGAAATGACATTCGTTCTTTTTATTTAACTTCTTTAAACAATTACATCGTATGGGAAAATTAATTCATTTAAGTTTCCAGGAAAGATATCTTACCACTTCTTTATTTACGAATATCCTGTGGAGTATTAACTCTTTATTTAAACTTGCAGAAAAATAACGAAATCTTCTGCAGCTTCATGTTCTATGTGAACAAGTAAAATTTTAACGTCTTTTCTGAACAAATAAATGTAAACGTAAATATTGTTTCTAAAAAGTTTCTCAAAATTCTTCAAATATCAGCATTGTTACTTACCAACACCAAACGACAAAATCCAATTGCCTGTTCTCCAATGGAAATAAGAATATTTCAGAATTTTTGTGTTATTTTGTCTGATGATTCCAATTCAAATAACTATTACATTTCCTTAACATAGATTTGTGAACCTGTACAATAGTTAATATCTTTTTCAAATAACTTGTGCTGAACGTCTCCGCAACTATTATTTTAATCACCATAAGCAACATCATAATGACTATTAACATCAATAGTAGCAGCTCTATTATCATGATCACTTCACCAACTTCGCATATTCCCCACCGCCGCCACTGCTATCACTACAAACTACATCACTACACAAAAGCCACCACCACTATTCCAACCACTACCACTACACCTCGAGAGGTGGCTCAAGACATGAATTGATATCACTGCAGTGCGTCTGGCCGGGAGTTACTAGGTTCGAATCCCGACGGTGTCAGTATTGTCGATACTAGCTAGATAGCTAGGCCGAGTTCTGTCACTTCCTGGAGGAGAATTCTTGCAACAGACAGCTCTGATTGGTAGTTTTCCATGGTTTCTTCGTTCAATACCAGGCGAAAGTCGGGTACGTACCCTAATTAACGGGCCACGGACCGCGCGTCATCATTCCTTCCCATTCTTTGTCCTATCCTCACCCCCCTTACCCACACTTACACTAACATGTACTACACTACCACACATGCCGGGAGAACGGTCGGGAGCTTCGAGCTAGTCCTGGGTAGGGCGGTGTCCCGCTGGTGGGAGATACCTGGCTAGGGAAAACCGCCCGTAGCTGTCGGTAGATCGGTGCCGGATGTCACCATCCAGCGGAGGATGATCACCGCCACTTCAATTATGACCTTAAGGACTAATGACCTTAGCTGTTGACGCGCCCGGAATCGCTAACCAACCAACCAAACATTACCAACCACTACCACCATTAGCACCACCATCGTCACTATTACCACTATCACCAGATCATCTGCAAGTTACAAGTTGAAAATTGCACCAATATTTTTTTTCTTACCGGCAATATCTGCAGTAATTATAATCATATTTACGTTATTAATGTGTGAAAGAAAATACTTCCAAAAGCAAGTCGTTGCCGTCGGCATTATTCCTCTTGCACCACTAGCGTCGATCTCCTTCCTCACTGGCTTTGACCACTCTCCTGGTGACCGCGCGCCCGCGATATCGCCGCTTATTGTATTAACGCCCGTGTTCCGTGCATGCACGAGGTTTCAATTCTGCTTCGCTAATGTTTGGGCTGTTAACGTATAAATCGATCCATTTCAACGCGTCCGGTTGCGGCTACTATCGAAAAGGGGGTCGCGAGATGGCGGGGGCAGCGGGCGGGGTTCTGTCCCGGGCAATGTATGCCCTCCACTTTCTACCCCCTCTCTCTGTCCCACTCTCCTGTCCTCCTTCTCCTCCTTCCCTCCCACCCTCCTGCACCCCCCCGTGATCTCTTCTGCGCGAGCTTGTTTCCCACCTCCCTTCCCTACTGGCCTTTCCTCCCTTCCTGATGGCATACATCTTTATCCCTACCCCTCCTGCTTCATCTCCTCCCTCCTTTCCCCCTCTTGCCTTCAATTCCTCTCTTCTTTCCTCCTTCTTGGTCCCCTTCCTCTCCCTCCTGCCCTCCCTTCCCTTCACCTTGCTTTCCCTTCCTCTCTCCTTACTCACCCTCCCTCGTACCTATCCTCCGTTCCTCCTACCGGCTTCCCTCCCTCCCTCCCTCCCTCTCTCCCTCCATCCCTCCCTCCCTCTCTCCCACTCGGCGGGTCGGTCCGCTGGCGCGCCTCGCCTCGCTCGCGGCGGTGTCAGCGGCGGCGGCGGAATACATGAATAAGAAGTATAATGATAGCCTCGGGTGATGATAGAGTTGGAACCGCGGAGATTGGCCCTCCATCGACCAGTGGCGCTGTCCGCACGCGAATTTATCCATCATTCAGCAGAGAATCAGCGAACGGAGAGGTCGGCTGGCTCCCGAGGCCATGCCTCACCACGCGTCCGTTTTCCTTCTATTTTATTTTCGTCCTTCTATTTTCTCAGACTTCGCATTTTTTGTTATTTTTGTTGTTTGTAAAAAACTGTATGTGACGCATGGGGGAGAAAAACATCTGCGCACCCTTTCTTGAGTTTTAGGATCTCTTCCCAACAATTTCACTATTAATAGTTGAAAGCTGAAAAAATAATAGTAATAATAAAAGTATTAACAATAATAATAATAAATAATAAATTTAAAAAAGCGAGAGATTAACATTTCAAAAACGAGAGTTATAGAAAACTTATTTGTAATTCTAAACGCATTGATGCTTAGATTTTTCTGTACATATAACCTTTCCGATAACTACTATATAAATAATTATATTGACTACTACTACATTGATTATCGTATAATTTTATTGAATGTAGGCACATTGTGACATTAATATTATTTATATAATGTTCCATCCATATCGATCAACAATGAGAATAATTCTAAGAATTTTAAACTGCCGAATCCAGGTGTTGCCATTTTTTTTTGAACTGACAGCTCGTCAAACAAAGCGCGGACAATTTGAATTTGTAGTTTCGAAGAAAAATTGCATTAAACTACTACTCCGACTACTAAACTATTCATCTATTCTAAAAAACAGAACTAATGTTTTTTAACATTTCATTTTAGAAAAAAATCAAGAAATACTTTATTTTTGTAATATTGTTTTTTAAATTTGCAAAAATTCCGAGAGGTCGCCAAAAAACGGGGCCAGTATTACTTTCTTTGCCTTTATGTGCTATATATGAGGAATAAGTTTAAAGAAAAAATTGAGCCTCTTTTAAGAAAACAACTGTTTAAAAATATTTAAATTTGACGCAGAATTATGCGAAAACAACTCTAATTCGAAACATTGTACATGACCTTATTCCAAGATCTGTTTTTGGTGAACATATTTCAGTAATGAAAACATTTCTACCTTCAACATTGCTGTTGGAGAAAGGCGCCGAAAATATTTTGAACTGTTGCAATTTTCGAAAATAACGAGAGTTTGAGTTCAACGAAAATACGACTTATGTCATTTCTATAATCGTCATTTGCTTTGCTCGAGGAAAGAATTTAAAGAAAAATTTGAAGTCATTTTTAAGGCAATTTTGAGGATGTTGAAGCTTCATATATATAACCCCCCCCCAAATAAAATATCAGTTTCAAATTCATAGGCGCAGCATCAGTCCGATCAATCAAGGAATATCAATTTTGGTAAAAATCCTACCGACTGTTTAGCCACTAGCGTTGTTCAGACAGACAAACCGAGACGAGCAGAACTTTTGACGTGGATTCTTTTTTGTTCATCGATCAAAATTTCTATCCACATTTCGTTATCAGGGCTCATCAATAAGGGTTTACTCTAAAAAATAATCTCTGTGTTTTCTAGCAGCATTATAATAGTTTCTCTAAACTGCGTAAGCAGTAGGGAGAAAGTAAAAATATTTCAAGAAAATATTTTATTTGAGAGAGATTTAACATAAAAATCCTGTGATTTCATTTAATACATAGTTTTTATCCAACTGAATATTTAAGTGCCTTTGTTTTAAGGAGCTTTTTGTTATTTATATCTCATCACACATTTAAATCACTAAATAATTGGCTATTTGAATTAATCAACTTTCTTTTTTCTTGCAGGTAAGGACTTCTCTCTCTCTTCTCTCCATCGACTTGCAAGGTTTGTAGGTATTTATATAGTACAGTTGTTAGTATAAAAATAAAATTCATTGAAATACTTTGTGGAAAATAATCTTTCGAAAATAAATGAAATGTTATACGAGTATGTATGTATGTATATATTGTGACGTCATGGGATTAGACAACCCCAAAACGCCACCATCAGCTACGAGAAGAAGCCCACGAACAGAGAGGAGTAGGGTACGCGGCGGAGCGAAGGCTACGCGCCATCTACCCACAGCTTTTCGAACTCTGACGCCCGAACTAGCGAATAATGTTTTTCCGAGAGGTTACGAAAAGAGGAGAATATGCACCCCTCAAAAATTTCACCAGGCGCGAGTACCATAAGTATCGCGGTGCACCTCGGAGGAGCTCTCTATGATTGCAGTAGCGACGGTGACTAGCCTGAGTTCTGAAGACAATTGTAACTTGATAGCATAGGAGTATATTTTATCTTGGTAGTTAAAAGTTAGCTTGAGAAGCGTATCAACGAAAGTGATGTAATTGAGAAGTGGAGTGCACGAACATTCTTTGCATTAACATTCACAATATTTGAGAGAGCAAGTGACGTGATTGACTTCGAAATAATTTCAAATTTGTAAAATTCGCGCAGAAGGACATTAACTAAATCCAGCATCTCACATTGCACGCTGAGACCACACACGCCCAAAGTGTGGTAGGTAGGCCGAGCATATAAAGCATAACTTCAGCAACATTAATTATTCGAGGCTGGAAGCGCGAACAAATTGGACGAGGCGCGGCAGAAGAAGGACGACCCCAGGAAGAGCGAAGCGTAGGTGAGAAAGATTTGGACTGGAACGAGAATCGTACGAGTCCGGAGAACGGGAGAAGGGTGTGGAAATTGGAGGCGTAGCGGAGTCCAGAGTTCGAGGGAAGGAAACTGGTAACGTCGTGGGACAGCAAGCGGAGACGGGTGGCAACGAGGGACTGCGAGCGGCAGAAAATCCCCAAGGTTACCTACAGGCGAGCGATGCGGAGCTGTTGAGGTAAAAGAACTCGCAACTTTTATGCGGCGATCAGTTGGGGAAAGAGAATAGCAGTAAATACACGACAATTTGTGTTAAAAGTAGGTGAAAAGTCCAGAATAGGTGGGAGAAGTATTCCGAACGATGTGAGTGGCAGTTTCAAGTTCATTTACTGCCTTAAAACATACCTTAAAACAAGTGTAAAATTCATTTTAAAAGCCTTTCACGAAAAAAAAACTAGAGTAGAAAGAGTAAAATAATATGGCAGATGAAAATTCAGAAAGAGGAAAGAGCAAATTGTGAATTGCAATTGGTGAAAGTGTGTTCAGGCAGCCGAGGTGACGGCATTTTTTTTTTTTTTTGCCTTGTTTTCTGTTTTTTTTCAGTGACCAACTATTTAAAGTGCATAATCCTATAATATAATTGTTTGTTTGTTCTTCGAAAGAAGAACGTGTTATTATCATATTTGGTTCTCATTCTTAAATAAGAATATATATTCGTACGAGTATATACTTGTATATTCTCTCCATGAAATGTGTTTCTCCGCCTTTCAATTGGCAGACGAATCGCGGTTTCTCATCTGCCTTCAATGCTTGGTTATTGACTCCGGGCGCATCGTCTGCTAAGATAATTATTCCCGCAAGTGTCGTGCATGTCTTTATCGTGAGAGGCGTCGAACAATGAACACTTATCGCGTACAAATGCCAATCTCGTCCCTGGAGATCACCAAGGGAGGGATCATTGGTGGAACTCAGAATAAATTGTAATGGAAGAAAAAGGACGAAAAACCGATACTTCCAATACATTTTTCAATATATTACAACAACTTTCTGAAAGTGTGTCAAAATATTTCCAGTTTTTGGCTATGGCGAAAGAATAAATATTTTGGACCTTTTTTACTGGCCTTTCCGCACGGACATATGACCACGAAATAAGACCACGTCTTTTTTTGAAAAAAACTAATTCAACACTTACTATGATTCTTCTATTGGACCTCTGTGATTTACATTGATAGATGCGAAAATAAAATTGCAACGTGTTTATGGGCGGACATATCTCTAAGAGAACGTCGAAGCTTCCACGAGAGTCTTACGCTAGGCGACGGTTTCTAATTATTTTTCTAAATGTTAGGTGCTAAAAGACAAAAGTATTTCATATGTTCAAGAAAGGTTCTAAACATCTCTAAATGATGAAACAGAGTCTTCCTACTGAAACAAAGTTAGAGGAATAAATCTACATCATGAATCATAATCTAGGCTGTCGGGATGAAGCCGCGTCGAAGGCTGAGTTGCCGATGTTTAGATCAACATATCATGATCGTCTTCAGGGCTGTAGTGCAAACCTCTACGTCGTTGACCAACCCCATCCCAACTATTATTCAACTTTTAATGAAAAGGCATGGAAAAGGTAACGCTAAACGAAGGGAGAAGTGAATAAGCAAATATGAGAATGAGAAAAGTGAATGAACCGGATGAGTGAGAAGACAGGGAGAGAATGAAAGAGAATGAGTGTGTGTGAGAGGTAGTGTGTGTGAGAGACAGTGTTTGTGAGAGAGAGAGAGAGGGAGAAAGAAAGATATTTTATCTATTATCTCTTAACACCTTAATTTTGTTGGGTAGATTGTTGATAAAACTTTACTTTCACGCCAACACGTGATTTGAAAAATTAGAAAACCAATTTTCTTGTAATGTGTGATCACACGACTCCACGAAACGTTTTGTTTCATGCCCTCGTTGTTTTTTTTTTCGAAATAAAAGTGGCGGTGCACGGCGCCGTTTCCGGTCGCGGGGAGCGCGGGTGCCGACGCAAAAGGCACCGAAGGTGGCAGGAGGGGGGGGGGGTGCGGAGCGGGGCCTCGGACGGCGCTGCGCGGTGCGGCGCGGCGCGGCGCGAAAAGTGGGGGCGGGGCGGCGGCAGCTGCAGCCCAAGCGCCGGCGGGGCCGTAAAATATGGTATCGACCTGGGCGCTGCGGCGCGGCAGGCGTTCCGCAGGGCGGCCCGGCTGGGCGGCGACGGTGGAGACGGAGGACGAGGAAAAGCGGAGAAAGCGGTGGAGGACGGGATAGACGGGTCGGTAGTCTAGGATCAAGTGTCGATGGACGAGTTGGGTGGGGTTGACGACAGAGGGTGAAGAAAGGGGCTGTGGAGAAAGGTGTGGGGGGAGGCGATGGTGGCGGATGAAAGTGTGTCAACTGTAGAGGTGGAGATGGTGGAGGTAATGGAGAGAGAGGAGAAGAGAAAATGGGGGAGATGGACGGAGAAGAGAGGCGGCGGAGAGGAGGGTGGAGGTAACGGTGTCTACGAAGGAGTGGAGAAAGACGTGTTGCTGGTAGAAGGGGTAAAGGAGGGAGCTGTAGATGGAGTGTAGTGGCAGTAGAGGGAATGGAGATTGTGGAGACGGAGGTGGTGGACAATGTGCTGTCAACGGCGGATGGGGAGGGGTGGCTGAATCGGTGGTGAGGGTTGAGGTGGTGGTGGTTATGAAGGTGACAGCGACACTGGCGCTGGTGAAAGCTGTGACAGGCAACTGAAGGAGGGACCGAGAGGGGCAGGGGGGGTGATGACGGAGGAGGCTGCCGCAGGAGGGCAAGAGCGACGGGAGAAGCTGAGGCAGTGGGAACCACAGTAACTGTACCACAACTGTTGTGGTAGCGCCAGGGGCGCCAAGAGAAGGGAAAACGGCGGCGAGCGAGTTGGCGACTGGGGCGGTGGGGGTGGCATATAGCGCGACGCGCGTTCGAGAGGCTGCGGGAGGGCGAGGCAGCCCCCGCGGAAATTGTTTAGGGGGCGAAGGGCGCCCGGGACAATTATTGTTTTCCAGGGTTCCATTGTTTTCCCCCACGCGGTATGCGAGCGCCGCGTCGCCATGATCGCTGTAATTGGCTGGCGGGGTGATTGAGTTGCGGTGGCGGCGGTGAGGTTTCGAGCAAATGTAGCTCTTTGCAGGCGGCCACTGGATGAGTAGTGGTGAAGCATGGCGAAGGCGTAGTGATGTTTGGGCAGATGTGCTATCTCAAGCCATACCATTTCTTCTTAAAACGATATTCTCTGGTTTTTATTTCAGAATAAAAAAAAAATAGGCTTTAAATGGAATTAGCAAAAATTTGTAAAATATGACCTCTGTATTACTATTTAATCTTAGTGTGATTCAAAAGGGCAAAGAGATTTTGCTGAAGAATAATGATTATTACTTGGAAAACATATTTAAAATAAGAGCGTCAGTATATTTTAAATTGTGATACGTATGATTTCGACAATATTACGTGGGATATATATCTCAAACACACGTATTATTATTATTATTATTATTATTATTATTATTATTATTATTGTTATTATTGTTATTATTATTATTATTATTATTATTATTATTATTATTATTATTATTATTATTATTATTATTATATGGAATGTGTAGTCTTAGTGATTCTGGTAGATGGATTTCTACTTAGTGAATTTAGTATAATCACTAAAAGTAGTACATTTCAATGTAAATATAATTTCTTTTTCGTTTAGTTAACTAAATATGCTTATTAATTCCACGAAAAATCGTTGATTATCTCAATGTTAATACTACGCATGCCTTTAAAATCCAAACGGGAAGTTAAAGCAACCCGCCTACCAATCAAAATTCAGAAACGGAGTCAAATCGTGTAATTAAAAAACTATATCAAATGTATTTGTAGTCGGCCATGAAACATGAACAAAAATCAACATCACATATTGCGTGCCTACAACTACATATACACAACGAATGAATGAAACTAAATAGAAGAAGTGAACGTTAAGCTGGCTGACTTATGGAACAACATAAAATATTAAACTTTAATAATGTAAATGTTTTACATTTGGTATTAGGATTACGAATGTAAATATGTAAACGTCAGTTGTGTTTACCAGTTCTGAAAAGAAAGCAATAGCAAACCTGTGTCAAAGATTACTAGTCTTTTTTCCAATATTTGTACATGTTGTATTTTCTTTCACACCTGTCTTTACATTTCATGGGAAGTAATGTTTTCTTGCCTTGGTCAGCTTCTAATATTTTATCCCTAATATGTTCAGTATCTTCTATTTACAAATATTTTGTGGAAACAAAAACATTGTAAGGCCCACTAAAATAGATCTTTTTCAGAAATAATATTACTTCATGAAATACATACCTCAGGTAGAAAAATGCGCATGATTTTCTTAAAATTTGGAATATTCGTAAATGGAATCGAAAAAATATTGAACGTAACATGTGTATAAAGGGGTATAATTTCACTCATGGTTTATAAGAAAACTCACTTTTATCGTCGCTCCCTTTCTTGAACATAACATTCATGCAATTATATACCTTTTTATACACTCGTTTCGTTAATTTATATTTTTCCATTTCATTCATATAAAACATAATTCCATCTTTAAATGTAATATATTTGTCTTTTGTGTACTTTAATTTATTTTCGACATCTTCGTCGAGTTTCTTAACTCTAGACACCCATCCATAAAATTCAGAAAAGAACTAGAAAATGAAAATCAATCAATTAATTTCTTAGACCTAACCATCTCTAGGTTAGACAACAAACACATCTTCAATGTTTTTAGAAAATCCACACACAGAAACACTGTCATCCACAACACATCCCAACATTCATCTGCCCACAAACACGCAGCTTTCCATGCCATGATTCACAGACTTGTCAGCCTTTCCTTATCACAAGACAGTTTTCAAAAAGAAACACACACCATTAAATACATAGCTTCCGCCAATGCATACAGTACCACTCTCGTTAACATACTACGCCGCAATTTAAATAAGAAAAAATTGAAAACGTATACAAGCCTCACTCCATTCACCCAGAAGCCATCAAAATTTATTTCTATTCCATTCTTTGGAAAAATATCACAGAAGGTAGCCCATATTCTTCACAAGTAGAATTTTCACGTTTCCTTTACCACACACGAATCCCTCAAACACCTACTCTGTCCTCGCAACACCACCACACTCATGGTGAAATGAGGAGTTTATGAACTCCACTGCCACAATTGTGAGGCTAAATACATCGTCCAAACAGGTAGAAGCTTCAATGCCAGAGGTAAAGAACATTTAGATGCATGGAAGCACAATACAAACAAATCGCACTTTGCTACACATCTTATAAACGCAGGCCACGCTTTCCACCCCGACACAGACATTAAAATTCTTGAAATAGAAAATAAATTATGGAACAGAAGCGCTTTAGAAAACTTTCACATATTTCAAGCCAAGCAGAAATCTGAGGCCCTTCTCAACGAACAAACTAATTTCGCTCTGTCCCCTCTACTAATAATTTTACACACCCCGACCTCACTGACTCCTCCGCCTCCTAAGACATTTCCAAGAGAACACTAAACAGACCTCCTCCAACCCCTCGCCGGATCTCCGGAAAGCAATAAAAACTCCGTGTCACGTTTCCTCTGAACGCAGTCTGCCGACTTTTGCCGAAAACAGCGAGGTAAGCAAAGCGGCTCAACTTATTATTCAATTATTTCCCCATCTTTGTAATATAATTTGCTATTAATTATTATTACTACCTCTCTTTTTTATATTCATTTGTATTTTTTATCTTTATTATTATTAATATTATTAATATTAATATTATTAATATTAATATTATTAATATTAATATTATTAATATTTAATCTTTTGCAATATAAGAATGTATATTTCTTCATTTATATTTATAATCTGAAATTTGAACTGTTATTATTTGTATTAATTCCCCCTCCGTTGCATTTAATTTTTTACAATTTTATATGCTATATGTTCCGTATCTTTTGCATTCATATAATGTATCCTTCTTTGTTGGTATTTTCTAATGTTTGATCTAAACTGCTACTAATCCTCCAGCTGCATTTCAATTTTCGCAATTTTATCTGCTATCTGCAACTAAAATTTAAATGTATCCATTAATTGTAATTTAATTTTCTATATTATTTTGTATTTTATTTGTAATTGTGTTATATTTTTCTGTACCTTGTAGACTGACGATGACGGCAAAGCCGTCGAAAGCCGGCTATCTTAATAAAAATAATACGTTGACGAAGATGACCTCTTTTATTTCTTCTCATAAGAACGTCAACTACACCACATCAGAATTCCCACAAGTCTAGGAACAGACATATGGAAGGAATAGTTTCTAAACTATGCGGCAGTATTTTGGTCGGCCAGACTTCTAATACCCCGTTACCCACAGCAGCAATTGTCATCCTCGCCCTAACCAGCGCAGTCTGCTTTCAAGCGCCGGTTTGGGCCTATTTCTGCTCGCCTTGGGGATGCGGATCGCATGCAGCGGCTAGCGGAAGCGCCCGCTCGCCTGTGAAGACGGGCCGGGCAGCGCGCGGGCCTGTAATTGATATGCACGTGAGTTGGGGGTGGGCGCCGGCTGGCGTGGTGAATGAGGAGGCAACAATGGAAGCGGAGGCGGAGGTGGTAACGTGGGTGGAAGAGTTACGGAGGTGGAGATGGAAGCGGAGGCGTGGTGGAGGAGAAGGCGGAGGCGTGGCGGAGGTGGAGATGGAGGCGGAGACGTGGCGGAGGTGGAGATGGAGGCGGAGGAGTGGCAGAGGCGGAGACATCGTGGAAGTGGAGGAGTTGGAGGGGATATGGAGGTGGAGATGGAAGCAGAGGCATGGTGGAGGAGAAGGCGGAGGCGTGGCGGAGGTGGAGATGGAGGCGGAGGAGGGGCAGAGGCGGAGACATCGTGGAAGTGGAGGTGTGGGAGGTGATATGGAGGTGGAGATGGAAGCAGAGGCGTGGTGGAGGAGAAGGCGGAGGCGTAGTCATTGTGGAGGTGGAAGCGTCGGCGGACGCGTTGCGGAGGTGGAGTTGGAAGCAAAGGTGGGGGTGGAGGCGGAGGCGTGGCGAAGGCGTAGACATCGTGGAGGTGGAATCGTTGGTGGAGGCGTTAAGGGAGGTGGAGTTGGAAGCGATGGTGTGGTAGAGGTGAAGGCGGAGGAGAGGCGGAGGCTGAGACATCGTGGAAGTGAAAGTGTTGGCGAAGGCGTTACGGAGGTGGAGTTGGAAGCTGGGGCGTGGTGGAGGTGGAGGCGTGGCGAAGGCGTGGACATCATGGAGGTAGAAGTGTTGGAGGTGATATGGAGGTGAAGTTGGAAGCGGAGGCGTGGCGGAGACGGAGACATGGTGGAGGTGGAAGCGTTGTCGGTGACGTGTTGCAGTGGGAGTTGGAGGCGGGTGCGGAGGCGAGGTGGAAGCAGTTGGAGGAGGAGGCGTTTGCGGGACGGGTGGTTGGCGTGGGCGAGGGGCGCAGCGAGCCGGTCGGGGAAGGGGGGGGTGGCGGGGCGAGGAGCGAGGGGCGGGGCGTGGGCGGTGCGGGAACGTCATGTGGCATGCGAGGCCTGTCTCGGGCCGTGTTCCTGGCGCGCCCGTTTCCGAAGGCTCTAGCGGGGGCGAGAAAAGGTGGGAGTTGGCGAGCCGAAGGAGAATTCCTTTGGGGTATAAAGGGAAGGGGGAACCGGAAGTGTCGCGCATGAAGGTGTCAAGGTGAGTTAGAGATCTGGGGAAGGAAATTCCCTTCATGAAATTGCAGAGGAAGGCCAGGGAGGATGAGTAGTGGATGTGTGGAAGCTCATGTTTTTTGTCAAGAAAGTGAGTTGTTGGAGGAAGGAGTGTTTATAGGGTGGAAGAGATACCCCAGAGGAAGTGAGAAATCGAAGGTTAAAAGGGAAATCGTGAAGTTCAGCCGTTAAGAATTTAGGAGTACAAGAGAAGTGAACAGCATAGATGAGTGAGTGCGAGAAATAGACGAATAACAAAGAGGGTTTCTCTATTACAAGCTGGAAATGCCCAATACCATTTAAGCATAAATTGCGATTGAATGCACTATAAACATATCTTGACGGTCAGCAAAGACACCGTTGACAGTTTATGAAGTGTTGGTAAAGCAAACGTTTAAAATATACATTAATAAAAGAGAAAACAATCGGGAAGATATTCATACGAATATGTATTCAAACTGCGAAAGACATGTTTTCCATATTATCTCGCTGCTGCAACTAATACAATTTATGGTATCATTGGACATAATGATAATATAAAAATAGAAGCAGAACAAAATCATGTTGATAATAGTGACAATTGAGTGGTGAACACGTACTACTCGAAGCCCTCAGGAAAAGTTAAACAGTAGAGAATAACGAATGCTATGAAAATGTAAAATACTGTGTGTTGAATACAAAAATTAACGCTAAAGGCCCGTAAACGATCTAATATTGTTGGTTTCTAACAGGATATGCGTAGGAGATGTAAAAAATTTGCCAAGATACAAAGAAGAGACGCTAATAGGGACCAACCGACAGTCAATGTGGAACCTTGTGAAATTGTGAGAAATCTTATAATCTTAGTTTCCAACGATATTACGTGAAATCTCTTTGTGGTGAGATTAAAGATATACTCTTCAATGTTACTAATTTCCAATTGGCGCAGATATTGAAAGGAAACCATGCAGCCTCCGGACATGTGAGGGTGGGTATGGTTTGTTTCGATTTGATACTCTTGTAATAGAATTAATTGTTGTAGTGTATAAACAAACGATGCTATGTTATTCCAATATTCGAAAAGATTGCTTTTGTTAAATATTTAATTTATTGGAGTTTTATACGCGAACGTTTTATTTGTTTTTCTTCATTAGATGCTTGGTAGTTTTCAGAATACCATTTTGTCTGGCTTTGTCTAGCAGCATTTTGCCGCTGTATATTACTAGTCTGATATAAATATTGATTGATGAATTTAAATTTGAAACATGAGATATTTTTGTGCAGGGAGTTGTCCATTTTACTTTATATTTGCGTTTAGATGAAAGTAAACGTTTGGAATCATTTATGGTGTTTTTTCTTCATGAGTTGGTCGCTTAGAACACGTGCACCTTCTTGCCATGAAATTTATGAGTAGCTCTTCATTTACTACAAAAGGATGATTATCCATTTCTCCCAACATGTGTGTAGATACCTTTTCTCTCTTTCTCCAAGAAACGTGCTTTTGTGAAATGTTTGTTGTAAGTTATAATAATTATAATTTTTGTTGTAATTTATAATTAAAGTTATTAAGTTCATATATTGGTGAACGATTATGTTTTGTTTTCGTACTATGTGAGCACAGTAACATTCCTAGAATTTGACGAGAACAACCACGTTGAACGTTTCAACAGGAGCCATGGGTAAGAAGTAACAGTGCACTGCAGCGCCGCCTGGCGGACTTCCAGAACTCTCGTCACGCGACCCCGCCTTATCCAATTCCGCCCCTCTCTCGTTTCCTTAATTATAATCCGGTATCATAAAGCAATAAAGGCAGCATCAAAGACATTGAATCATTTAATTGGAGGCGGCAAATTATTTTACGATGATTACTTTGGCAGCCTTCGACGCGATCTGTCGACGTTGGACGGAAGACAGACTTGAGACTGAATATGGAGACGATGGTAGTTGATACATTTTGAGTGACGGGTTAAGAAAAGATGGTCATTAAAAAGAATGATAACAGACAAAGGAATAGAAAATAAATCATTTTTAAACGTTTTAATTAATGACAAAGGAACGTATGCTGTAGCCTATTTTTTGGGATTTATATTCGAGTTTTATTATTACAGCCATGGTGATTTAGTATAGTGTTGGTTTCAGCAAAGTAAGAGTTGAAAGAATGGGAATTCATTTGATTAATTTGATCAAATAATTAGGAGATAAAATTTGGATATTTTGTAATTTATTGCCGTAAGAATAACAAAGTTTATTATTATATTTGAAAATACATGATCTTTAGAGGCTACCCGGTTCTTTTGGGCGTCTGCAGACTTTCTTTAAAGACGATCGGATACTTGCAGTCAGCGAGTTAGCTTTCCACCGCTGGTTCCCAGAGTTATTTCTTCTTATTTTGCATCCTCTTTTCTTCTTCTTCTTCTTCTTCTTCTTTGATATCAGCACCTCCAAACTTCATTCTTGGCGTCTTTTTTATTATCAGTTTTGTTCTTTACATTTTGTATCTTCTTCTGGAGTTTTCTTATTCCAAGGTTTCTTACATCATCTTCGATTAAAACGTTTATTCAGAGTCGTGGTATTTGTTTCCGCAATTTTTAACACGTTTCAAGATTTAGGAGGTGAAGTGAATCCTTTGGCTGTTATATGGGGTTAATAGGGGTTTTACGCATGTAATTAAACAACCAATTCAATGTTTTTCTTTTTTTCTAAGAAAGATGAGGTATTATAATTGTAAAAATAAAGATAAATCATGGGAGTTGAAAGGTAGACAATTTTTTATTATTATTATAATTATTATTATTATTATTATTATTATTATTATTATTATTATTATTTATTCCCATCTTCTTATACAGAGATAATGTACATTGTAGATTCTTGGAATCACTAACCATCGATAACCTGTTGTTATGGATAACAATACTGGGTTTATAATTTATTATCTGTCTACTTCTACGTAGTAGTTTTTGTGTGGCGTGTTTTTTAATATTATTAAATTTATAATCGAAGTTTTTGTGATCATGCAAAAATAAAAAACCTATCCTTAAATCATAAAATAAATAAAATTTACAGAGATGCAAAAGATATATTTCCATAGGAAAATATACAACTCCATAAATAAATTTACATTTAATTTACACAGCAGCCAGTTTTACTGAAATATTTCAGTTCACTTATTTATATCACTATCATGTTTTAAAATCCCTATTTTTATCTTGTGTTTGAAAATATTTAACGACTTACTTTTTCAGTTGTACCGGTAATTGATTATATATTTGAGGCCCAATAAAAACCAAGGTTCTTGATATTAGATATTTATGAATGTTGAGATTTTTTAAATTGATTAGTGGCACTGCTACGTGTATAGTAATTGTGAAATATTCTATCAGTTACATTATTTACGCTTTTGACATGGAATATTTGCAGTACTTTATATACAAAGCGATGTAATGGTAAAATGTTGAATGGTTTTCGCCAAATGATTTACCATATTCAACAGTTTGTGAGCTATTTGAAGATTGTCAAGGGACGCCGCATCCGTGGGCGGCGGGGCAGGCGCGCAGGCGGTGCCGTGTGGAGGTGGCTCCATCTTACGCGGGGCACGTGCGGGTTGCTGCTTAAAGTTAGGTGGTGGGCGCACCGAAAAAAGTGCGCGGTTAACGAAATTACGAATCGTTCAAAGTTTCGATACGCGGGCGTTCTGCCTCCGCCTATTCCCCGTCCTCTGCTTAAAAAACCATTAGCCCGTATTGGATGGACTAACGACAGGCTTCGTGTTAATGAATTTTATATAGCGCGAAGTTAAGTAATGAGTGAAACGCATTAATACATTGGATATTGAACATTTTCGCTCCTCTCAGTCTCTCTCCGTGGTGTTGCCAGAATCCACTTTTTTTCGCGCTGGGGCGAGAGTTTGAAATACTATCATGGCACATTTTATCAGTGGTGAATACTTGAGCAATAATTCGTACGAAAATCGAAGAGTTGTGGGATGTGAAACGAGGAAAGGAATTTTGTGGAGATAGGGTTGGGATAATGGCGTGGAGAAATGGTAAAAATACTACTCTTGGAGCGGCAGACATTTGTTTCAGCTTGAGAGTAATTTGTTTCAGCTTGGCAACAAGTTTCGATTAAGAGTATTAAAATATCTACATTGCCGAAATCAAATACGTTAATTGACTATTTCGTTTGGACGTTGATTTTTTTCTCGCTTTATTTCTTTTGACTATAAATTCTAGCGATTATAATTTCATCATGACCCCCAATGAAGTATAGTAAATTATAAAATATTACGCCTGTTCTTATTCACTTATTCATTCTATAAATATAGTCCATATAATATGCTAAATTATTTGTACACTACACTTATAGATTTCTTCACGTCCTCATCCTTCCTAACCTTGAATCTGCGCTACAAATTGTACACATTTTCACGTTGTCACGTGCTTTACACCTCACATTCACATCCCTGTAACCTCACAATCTCACACCATTAAAATCGTCAAAATCCCCATACCCTTACGATCCTTACATGTACACTGTCCTCACATTCTCACAATCCTCACATCCTAATAATCATTATATTCTCACCATCTTTACATTCTCACAATCATTAAATTCTCACAATCATCACATGCTCCCAATCATCACATCCTCACAATTATCACATTCTCACAATCATCGTATTCTCACCATCATCGTATTCTCACAATCATCATATTCTCACAATCATCATATTCTCACAACCATCATATTCTCACAATCATCATTCTCACAATCATCATATTCTCACAATCATCATATTCTCACAATCATCACATTCTCACAATAGTGACACCCTCACAATTCTCACAATTACGTGCTTTATACCGTCACAACTCTCACGCGTTCACAACCCCATCTCCTTACAACTCCCACAACCTAACAATGACCCTACATAGTAACCCCTACACCATTACTGCATCTAAATCCTCACAACTTCCATAACCCCTACACCCTTCAAATCCCTCCACGTTCTCGCCGCTACGACCTCTCTTCACCTTCTCGCTGCTCTCCCTCACCTTACGTTCTCGGCCCCACAGATTCACGACACTAAGCTCTCACGTGCCCCGCTCCCTACTTAACCAACTTTATCTCGCACCATTACATTCCCAGTCGTCAGATCCTCATCCTTCCAGCGCTGAGACTCACGCTTCCAATCTGTTTGCACCGCCTTTGCTGCCCCCTTCTCCCAAGTTGAGATCTGAGAAATGCCTGTTTCACACACACTCTAATCGCACCCTAAAGCAGTTTTCTCTCTGAACAAACAGTGGTAAATGAATATTAATTGCATTTTCCTACATCATATAACATCACATTGATTGTGTTGCTATTTGAATATACATTTTATTTTTTATTTCTTAGGCAAGGATTTCTTATGAGTTTCTTCATAAATAATTTTAAAATAGATAAATCTGATGATTTAAATAGATATTTTGATGCCAAAATGCCGATTTAGAAATTCACACCAGAGTTCAGAACAAACTTCGAGAATTTACATTATTTCTCAGACTAAGTTTATGAGGGCGCGAAACATTTGTATCTTGTTATTCTGATATAATTCCGTGTATCAACATGTTGAGTGGTGTTTTCATCCAAGAAACCGAACAAGACAATGTCAAGAGAATATTTTTTAAATGTAAATAGAAGTGCAGTTATGTATAAACTAATTCATACCATTCTGAAGCCACCAAAAGGTAGTTGATGCCTGTCTTGTTGTTAAAAAAATAGACATTGTCGCATGTGATCTTGGATTCACCTTGACCCTTGTACCCTAATTACTGGAAACGTGGCTAGTTGACACACGTAATTCATTCTAATAAAAATCTAACAGCCGAGTCTAAAAGAAGTGCTGCTTCCGATGGCATGCATGCCTTGAGAAGGTCCTTTGCATTCCATCAACGTCAAATTCTCCTGCAAAATGTCTACAGAGGTGTGTGTGTCTTTGGTGTGTTTGCTGTCAAGTTTCTTGGTATTAAGAAGCCACAAAACTGGATTCAGACTACAGAACGTATTAGAAAAAGTAATTTACTATAAATATGGCAACAAAACTTTAACTTTTTTGGAGCCTGGGTCCCACAAAGTGAGTTTTTCTGCCTATAAATCTCCGATCTTTGCCTTATTATTACAATACTTTATCTTCCCTACGTAATTACGTAGGATGGCGAGTAAGTAAAAACATTACAACAGTTATTATTCTGGTCACGTTTGTAATAATTACCTCCCGGCCAGCTGGCAATCCCAGTTCAGTCGATAAGTAATTGGCAACGATGTGTTTGGCTGCTGAGTTCTAACGATAAACTCAAGAGCTAGGATTGTGGTGCTGCTTCACACTGTTTGCACGTTGGTTACCAGGGGTGACATGGACCTGTCTCACCACTTTGTAAGCAATCAAGAAGTCAGACATCGCAGTGGTGGAAGAGGTGGCAGCGACGCGGAAGGCGACTTCGGAATTGGCGTCAATGGGAACAAAATCACTACAAAGATGGTGGAGACTGGCGACGAGAGCGACGGAGACTGTCAGGGATGACTGGGACTGTGACGATGGGACGGACGGATGGTTCAGTGGGGATGGTGATGGGGAAACGGGGGGACTTGCGTGTGAGGAGGCGAGGGCAGTGCAGGTAGGATACGCGGCGTGGCGCGAAGAGAGAACGAGGAAGGCACCGGGAGCGGCAGCGGTGGAGGTGACATTAGGTTTAAGGCTCCCATAGACTGACGCGGAAGATCCGCAGCCTACGCGGTTTGGCCGCAGCGGAATTTTCGCGTCACGTGTTACCTTATGAGCTCATTCAGACCTACGCGACAGGCGAGCGTCAGCAACGGATTGGCAGCCTTTAATCGGTAATTAATTAAATTTGTAACGCGGTCAGACGCGTTTCTTCCATTGCAGCTCGACATTCGTGGAAGTCCGCCCGTGTTCGGGAGTATTCGCTCCCCTCTGGGTCGAGAGACCTTGTTAACCGTCTCCAAACTCTGACTTATAATTGACATTCCGGTGTGGACGGCCCCGCGAATTCCGCGACCGCGTCTATCTCGGACCTTTCCGCGCCGCACCCGCTGCGGATCTATCGCGCCGGTCTGTGGGAGCCTTTAAAGGCAGCTTGGAACCGGGTGGTGGGGAGAGCAGGAGAGGCTTGGCGGAGGTGGGCAGGGCGAAGGAGACGGCCCGAGCTGCAACGGCGGAGATGCAGTGGCGGCGTTAGTGAGGGAGCCAGCTTGAGGGCGGGAGACACGGTGGCAGGTGGGATGGCGGCGGGAGGAAGGAGCCGGCGGCGTGGGTTATGGAGGCTGTTTCATTGTGAGACGGCTACTTTGATGATGGAGCCGGTTTCGAGGAGGGGGCGACGGTGGCAGGTGGGTTGGGGGCGGAAAGAAAGAAGCGGCAGTGGCTGAGGCGAGGTGGCGGCGTTGGTGATGGAGGCGGCTTGCGGGCGGGGACGATTGAGCCAGGAAAGGTAAGGTCGGTAGGAGCGTGGGCGAAGTAGGTGGCAGGAGCGGCAGTGGTGGAGACGAGATGACGCGTTGGCATGGAGGCGACTTGGGGGCGGGGGCGGGGATGATGGTGGTAGAAAGGGTTGGGGCGAGCACGCGGAAGGCGGCAGTGGCGGAGGTTGGGTGAAGGCGTTTGTGAGCAGGCTTGAGGCCGATATCAATGGTGGCAGGTGGAGAGGCGGGAGAAAGGAAGCGGCAGGCGCAGGGGCGAGGTGGTAGCGTCAGTGATGGGGCGGCTTCAGGCGGGTGGCCATGGTTACAGGATGGGTGGGAGCGATGGGGTGCTGCGGGTGAGAACAAAGGAGGTAGGAGGAGCGGCTGGGGTGAAGGCGAGATCGTGGCGTTGGTGATGGAGGCGGATTGATGTCGGTTAAAGCTAGAGAGAAGAGTGGGAGTGCGAGGCCACTACGTGCACGGGGCGCCAATGGAGCTGTACCAAACATCCGATCCGACAGAACGCGTGTGACACTGCATTTGGAAGTTGCACTTCGGTTATGCATCCGGCAATTCTCCCGGATATGTCCCGTTGAAGTACTGTCTATTTTATTGCACTCGTTACATCGGGCATGCGTCATGAATACGCTACGATATTGCGTGTTGACTCGTTGTAACTTACGTGCCGTAACGTAGATGGCGCAACATTGAATTTGCTTTTTGTATTTATGGCGTTTGGCGAACCTGGAGCTGCGCATAACGCTCTATTCTTTGACTTATTGTGCTGCATTGGAATGTGAAATATTTATCTCTTTTTTGAACACTGATTGAATATTCACGCTCTGATAACTCCAGGCGATTGTCGCAAAAACTCTAAAACATTTACGACTGATAATAAAAATCATAATAATATTAGTTATGTGATAGTTAATTACATTTTATTTGTATTCAAACTTTTGATACGTACAAATATGCTAAATATGCGAATTCAATATTTTTTAGTTTCACGCGAAATTGCAATTAATTAATTTTGTAGAACATCTTTATGGTGATATTAAAAGAACTTGTTTCATTAATATACGCATTGTATTATTAAGACACACTAAGTGAATTTAAAAAAAACATAATTTTACAGTGACGATGTTATTATGCACAGTGAGTCACTTAACTTTAGCACCTCCTATAATTTTTGAACGGTTCACGTTGTTGCACTGCAGTTTAACAAATGTGCATTTTTTCGCAAAAGTGCATGAGAGAACCAGGCTAATTGATGCATCTATTTGTTTCGATTTTATTACTTGCATTTTAAGATATATTGAGGTAAATTTGTATTTTTCAAATGGAACTATACATATTCTTAGTTTATTATGACGATCCTGAATCAAATGATATACTCGTACATATTAGTCATATGTTAAATAAGCATTTTCTTGAGTAATTATGATTTCTTGCGACTCGTATTTAACGCATATTGTAACTCTTCAAGCACATGCTAGCAAGGAGAGTGCTGCGCGATCTTGGTTGGTGATCTCTTACATTTAAAGTATACGTTAAACATAAGTCGCAAAAAAATCAAAATTAACCAAGAAAATGCGTATCTAACGTATGAAAATATGTATATCATTAGATGGACTTTTTTTACGTTCCTCATTATAGACTAAAAAATTTATATATAGTTTCCATTTAACGAATTTACCTCGATATCTCGAAAAATACCAATGATAAGATAGAAATGAATACATATATTAATGAGCCCCATTCTCTCATGCATTTCCGTGAAAACTGCATTACAATAACTTCAACGGTTCCAAAACTGCAAGAGGTGCTCAAGTTACTTGCTCTGTATATCATTATCTACATAATTAAGTTATTATACAAAACAGTATATTTGTAATAAATAATATAAAATAATCTAACACAAAAACATGAAATATTACAAATCATATTATTAAATCATTATAAATATTTTTGTTTCGTTTGAAATTCAGTATTACAATTACCATCTACTTGTTTCAAATTGTTATTCTATAATATATCAATTTTTATTAATTATTACCCGACTCTAGTCTTAGACAAATAATGTACATCATACATCGTAAATCAAATGACATGCTGCTTGACATGCTGTTAAGATTAAATTCTTTTTACTTGAATCTGCGAATCTTCAGTTATCTATCACAAACATGTAATTGGTACTAGAAAATAAAATGCTTTGATGCATATCATCCTCTAGCCACTCGAATTAGCAACTCGAACGTGTACCATGTGATAATGTCAAAGAAGTTGCTTATTGAAAGTGCTAGATGTACACCATACGTGTTAGCGTTGTTTGGTAAATAAGGTATAGTCACGAAACTATTAATAACAGTATTATTTTTGTTCAATTAAATTTCATCTCCTATTTACGACAAAATACAAAATATCCTTTTGTATGTTTCTGATATTAATACAAAATGTCATTCTGAGATTTAACTAACTGTGTGAAAGGAAACATCTTATTCCGTTCGCACCAATTCTAGTATTAGCGATTTACCAGAATTAAAAAAAAACAATTTAATGTGTTCTAATTAACTTTTATTCGCAAAATATTTCTCGTAAAACTTGATTATAGGTATGTTTACTGAACGTAGATGCCTTCATAAAATTAACCCCTGAAACAAGACAAAAGCGAGTGTGAGCTTGAGGCACGCAATTAAAAATCTCTGCCACTGTACCCACAGGGGTCGGCTTTTTTAAGCAAGAGATATCCAGCACGCGTATTATGGTAAACAGTGTTTGCATTGAATACCTAAAATAATCAAGCAGAATAGCAGAATGTTTAATGTATTTTACACGTCGTTTAAACGCGCACAATTGCAAATAGTAATTGCAAAGCTCAGAGTTCACCACTAGCGCACAGTGGTTCGGAATAGGTCGCAAAGCCCGGCGTTACTTAAATTGAATCGTTTATTTCAGAAACGCGTCAAACGCCAACATTTAAAATGCGCTTTAGCAGTGGAATATTGTTATGAGGATAGTCACATCGCTTATTACATATTTACCAGAAAAATATTTCTTTATTAACTGCTTTAATATTAAAAAAATATTTTGAAATCGGAAAAATTGGGACACTTTTTCTCAATTTTCTCGACATGACAAATTTGGCGTTTGACGGGTTTCTGAAATAAATGATTCAATTGCCTGATCGTAATTACGAGGGATAATAGAAAAGTACGAAGAAAACATTATCTACATTATAGTATATGTTAATAACAAAATAGATCTGATGGGATGGCCAATAAACTACTTTTTAACGATTTTCAGGAATCATAATCTCCAATATAAATTGGTATCCATTTGTCGAAACCCAATTCTTTCAATAAGTTGCATATTCTTCCCTTCGTTTTCAAATAGTTTTTTCAAATAGGCAACGAGAGGACTACACACGGCTTCTTCAATACATGTAGTCTAGGAGGTTTTGTGTGGGTAGTTGTTTTCTATCCAACGCATAGCCAGAGCCTTCGAGCCATCTTCAACTCATTTCTCCTTCCAATATGATTCGGCAGCAGATAGAAAATCTAGTGATAATTGAGGTCTTGATTTTGAAAGCATTATTGAAAGGATTCAATAATGTTCTCAAAATCAAGACTTCAATTTGTATTCGACATTCAGCATTTTCACCCTGTATTATATAAAAAGAAACCACTACTCCGGTTACAGGTACTCGCCGTTGATGTTCTCTCTACAGCGAAATTCTTTAAAACGAAAAACCCTCTGTAACATAGAGATGATTTGAGTTAGATCGTTAAATGTTAACTTATAACTTAATAAACACTACGGTGATGTACTATCGTCATACATCAAATAGTCTTTGTAGCGAGAGAAAGAACTCTCTCCCTTGGGTTTTGTTACAAAAATTAACTGTGAATGATAACTATTGTGCTAAAACAGCACTACTTTCTCGCCCGTACTTTCATGTAAAATTACCCGAAAAGTTCGTAATATTTCAAAAAATAATTTTTGACCTTATTTCAAAATGAATCTTTAATGAACATTTCATTAAGAGGAAAATCTCTATCTTTCGTATGTTAGTTGTAGGAAGTGTCCGAAACAATTTTGAACTTTGCAATTTTCGAATAGTTAGTGTTTTAGGCGAACATGAAACCTGCATCATTCTCTTAAATGTCCACCAAACTATCCAACAAAAAGAAAAGATAATGAAAATCGTTGGAGCTATTGTTTTTAAAATATGGAAAATGTTTCAGGGGTTTCATGTAAAGTACCATCCAAAATTCGAATATCCGTCTCAACTTCATAGAACCGCGACATCATCTAGATTGTCTGGGGAATATCAATTTTGGAGAAAATCGTCTGAAAGGTTTAGCCGCTAGCTTTGTTCACAAACGGAGATATAGACATACACGGATTTTTTGGTATCAAGGACTCACAAAACATGTATTTTGGCTTCACCACAGGTTAAAGGATTTTTTCTAAATTTAGAAATTGGATTTATCCACTTTTTTGTGAGTAGGGCCCTATAATAAGAGTTGTCTGCCGAAAATTCGTCGTTTTTCGTGTAACATCGCATACTGCGTAAGCAATAGCGAAAAAGTAAAAACTGTTGGAAGACTCAAATAAGTGAATGGTAATATTTAATTATTTATACATTAATATTGAAATTGCTTTATATCATCGAAAAAACTGTCCTATCAAAAGAGAAATTTGACCTAACGTTTATTTCTCGAAAATGTTTCAAAACCTACATTCACGATTGTTTTAAGAAGTTAAGAGTTCTTCAGAAATACTAATGACAATATGCTTCAATGGGGTGATTCCTGCAATATGCAAGATAATCACATTTACGGCTGGAGTCAGACCGTCACATAAGAGAAGGGAGAAACATCCCTACTCATGTAGGAATATACGTATGACGTGGCATGCTTCAAGTGTTGAGTACAAAACTACTCTAACCAGTTTGGTAATTCATAAAAGTTAAGTAGGAAGATACTTCTCGTGTGTGTGCCATATTCGAATTATTTAACATTGTTTATTACTTTCCCGATGGCTTCTCCTTTTTTCTGCTCTGAATTTTTTTCCCCAATTCGGGTAATACTTGTGCTCTTACTTATTTGCAGAATTCAGAAGAGTTTACTTAAGGCCGACCTTGAATTCTCCCTCTCAATTGCATAAAATAGATTGGACAAGATTCTACAATCAAATGTTGAGATTATATGCATGTGCTGTTTAAAAAGAAAAAGAGAAATCGTACGATTCTTACAGAAACCAACATCAAATTAAATCAAATAATGGTGAGGTGTTATATTTCGTCAGTTCTTTTGAATCCTCAAAACAGCCATAATAAAACTCCTAGAGGTCTTAGAAATGAGGAATTAGGCTCTAAGAAAACAGAATCAAATACATTATATAAAAAAGTAGATCGTATGACATCTATGATCCACCCATAACTCAAAGATGCTCAGTCATTCTAACTGATCTCGATCCACAGAAAGTTTAAATTCTTGAAAAAATATTTATTTGTAGGTAAAACATCCCTTAACATGGCCAAAGAGCGGTAGCTCAGTGCATCAACTAATGTCACTGCATCACCTCTGTCCGGGAGGTCCTAGATTCGAGTCCTGACGGCGGGAGGATTTTTCACACTAGCTTTTCAAATGGGTTGAATTCAGTCGTTGTCTGGAGGAGAATTCTAGCGGCCGGCTGCTCTGATCTGTAGTTTTCCGTCATTTCTCCGATCAACACTAGGCGAATGCCGGAGCAGTACCCTAACAAACGGGCCACGAACCGCGCGCGATCTGTCCTTCCTCTTCCATGTCCTATCCTCTCCCCTTACACACACACACACTTACACTAACATGGACTACACTACCACATATTTCGGGAGACCGGTCGGGAGCTTAGAACTTGTCCCGGCTGGGGCGGTGCCCCGCTGGTGGGAGAGTCTTGGTTAGGGGGAAACCCCACTAGCCGACGGTAGGTCGGCGCCGGATCTCGCCATCCAGCGGGGAAAGATCACCGCCATCTCCCGAGAAAAAACATGCACTATACTAGCAGAACTAATAACCAAAGCAGTTGACGCGCCCAGAAACACGAAAAAATCAATCAATAAAAGCCAAAGAAGGGTCAAGAAGAATGTCAATTACAATGAGTATGCAAAAGCAGTACATCTGTGGCACGAGGGATGAGGGGTGAAGACTACAAGACCGAAAGACCCAAAGGGTGGGCAGTTCTGGTCCAGTACGGGTGGAGGCCCGCAATGAGTTAGTCGCCGGAGGAAGGTGAACGGACCGACAGGTGTAAAGGACTGTTCCGTACCTATAATTTTGTTAAACACCGTCGGGTAAAATATACACCGGGTTATCACCTGGTGTTATAGTAACTTTACAAATATTTCAAGAATTTGAACACAAGAATTCTTTTAGTAATGAGGCTCAATCAGATTCAATTCTACACCTGATCACGTAAACTTTCGTAACATTATCATTGTAGATTCGCAGCGAACTTTTCAATTTACTTTTAGGCGTTTTCGCGGAAATCGCGCGCTTATTTTGCGTGTTTTGCCTCACTGTTCGGCGCGCCGTGTGTTTGCTTTCGGCGGCGGTGCCGGGCGATCGCACGCGCGCCATGAAGAAGACCCCTCGGCCCGCAAACTCATTACGGAATCAGGGAACTCATTTGCGCCGGGCACGCGGCGCAGCAGCAGCTGCATGGCCACCGCCGCCGCCACCGCCGCCGCCACCGCCGCCGCCACCGCCGCCGCCACCGCCACCGCCACCGCCACCGCCACCGCCACCGCCGCCGCCACCGCCGCCGCCACCGCCGCCGCCACCGCCACCGCCACCGCCACCGCCACCGCCACCGCCACCGCCACCGCCACCGCCACCGCCACCGCCACCGCCGCCGCCGCCACCCCCGTCGCCGCCGCCGCCACCGCTGCCGCCGCCGCCACCGCCACCGCCACCCCACCGCCACCGCCACCGCCACCGCCACCGCTACCGCAACCGCCGCCGCCGCCACCACCGCCACCACCGCCGGCTCCGCCGCCACCGCCGCCGATACTGCCGCCGCCGGCACCACCGCCACCGCCGCCGCCGCCGCCGCCGCCACCAACACCGCCCCCGCCACCGCCGGCACCACCGCCGCTACCGCTACCGCCGCCACCGCCGCCACCGTGGCCGCTGTCACCATCCCAGCTGTCCCCACCGTGCCCACCGTCCCCTCCAACCCCCACGTCCCCATCGTCGCCGCGGGCGTTCGGCGCATCCATCCGTCCACGCAGCGAAAATTGCGGCCCATTTGCAATTAAGAAGCGGAGGGAGGGGCGGCCTGTAATGAGCGGTTGGCAGGTTGGCGGCGCAGCTTGCAGGACGAGTGTCAATGAGTGTTCGTTTTGGGTGGTCAGTAAGGTTATATTCTCATTTGGGAGCCAGGGCGCAGGCAGAAAATGTCAGATGTACAGGTTGATCAGACCTACACGCACCCAAAAATATCGTACGCACTATCCGTTGACGAAGAAAAATATATACAATATGTGTGCAAAACCTTAATCATAAAGCAGAAAAATTTACGGAATTCAGTGAACACCAGGCTTCCACAGCTTTCTGCATTTTGACAGACGTCGAAAGCCGCGCGCGAGCAGCTGGAGTGCAAACCCGGGTCGCGTAAAGGATGGGGATAAGACCCGTTACAGGAGTGGGAATCGCCAATTCAGAAAGGGCAAATCGAATCGTAGCGTGTAAATTGAAAGAATAATTGCGATAATATGGTGGACTGTTACACAAAGTTCATGTATCATTAATTTTTATTTTGGAAATGTTTGTTGTCGATTTATGACATTGTGAAGTAAGAATCTAAAACGAAATAGACATAATTATTTCATTTGGATATCTTATGTATTATAATTGCTTGTAGGGCAGAAAATTTAATTCGCTTTGCTTCCTTGTAATTGCAAATTTAGCGTGCTTCTAAATACGAAATTGTAATATTGAATCTTTTTTGCTTGATAATGACAGTCATAAATTATTTTTTTATTGACTATATTTAATTGAATAAGACGGTTCTATCGAGGCTAAAAAATATTATTCTTAAAAAAGTATTATTCATTTCTAGTCTAATTCTCTAATTTCCGACAAGAGTACATTATATTGTGACGTACTAGAATGAAAAACACAGACGACTGTTCTGATTGATATTTACAATATATTTACAGTATATTTACAATTAATGTATAAAGATTATAATACAAAAATCTTACCCCTTGGCAACCTTTCAGTTCTCTTAGCCGCGAAACCCCGCGACCATCCCTAGGCCTTGCCCAGAACCACTGCTTCGGAAGCAGCAAAAAGCAACGCGAGGTGCGAAGCTGTCGGACATAGAGTCCCGTAACAACACCAGTTACATGGCCTGTCGCCAAACCGATCTTCGACCTGAAGATCACGTGCAATGATAGCACTGGAGATACCTCTCGTCTTTCGACACCCAGCGTATCCCGCGAGCCGCCTGTCGGCGCAGCATTAAATATCCGTCGGCTCGCCCCCACTCTACAAGCAGCGGGCGTCATACGGCTCGCTGGCCAGCCTTTCCAGGGCTGCAACCGACATCTCTTAAACTCGCGTACGCGCGCGTCCTTTTCAGGGATTTTCCAGCCGGGATTCCTACGGGGCTTTCCAGCCGGCGCGGCGTGGCGCCGCCGCCCTTCACCCCCATTCTACATCCGGCTTAGGGCGGGTTTCCCCGAAGCGGCCTGACGCAGCGGCGCCGGACCACGCGACGCTACAATATATTTCTAATTTCAAATCAACGAAGACTATTTCTTCATAATCGTTTACGACATCGTATAAAGTATTAAACCCTTTGCATTCTACTTAACAATACTCATAATAATTTTCCATAAAATAACGTAAAAGATGTTTGCTCGTTGGTACCTCTTATTCAGCTTCATAATGAGGGTAAATGGGGACGAATATGTGCTGACACATATTACCCTCTTTGGAATTGCCTATATTTCGTTTTTATGTCAATGTCGATGTGAGAGACGACTCTCAATTTCCTCCGTTATGCTATCATTTGCAGATTATGACATTCATAGTGAAAAATCAATTATTAAATTGTAATAATACAATTGTAATCGTAGTTAAAATTACATAATACGTTTTTAAAAGAGGCCACTGCTTTAAAAATATTATTTAAGAGTTACAATGAGCATAAGATTTAAAAAAATGAAAAATAAAAATGTCGATACTTATCAGTTCACGGAACATAAACTGTGAAATATGGCTCTTGTAGCTAGAAATAAAGTAGATTGTTATTTAAATTAGTAAGCAAATAATTTTACAGCGTGTATCATTGTATTAGATGTACAGGCATTCAATCTACCCGCCACGTCGACCGTGCTCCAAATTCTTCCCTCCCCACAAAGATTCCTTCCCCCACTACTTGCACTTTCGGCGCACTCGTGGGCAGACGGTCGGCTTGTTAAGTGCAGAATTCACGTGGGAGCTGGCGTTGTGCAGGCCTGGTGTACACATTCTTTACCCATCACTGCCCCATACTCGGGCGCAACAAGCAACTATTGTATTCGACAAAGTGGCTCACGCTACGCCGAGTGGGTGTGCTACCTCCATTTGTATCGCGAATTAACATGCAATTCTCTACAGATGGTCATCCTCGTTTTCGAGACCACGCGGAATTCAGGGGCTTATCGCTATAGCGACGATTTCTAGGGATCGCGCCCGGTGGTACGAACAGCAGCTAAAGGCGGCTCCACACATTCGTTATTCGGCGAACAGCGAGCAAACTCTCGCCCAATCCCGAGTAGTGTGGATGAGTTGCTTGCTATTTGCCGAGTAACGAACGTTCGGTGCTCGCCCTACCCACCGCATGTCGGTCTTTTGGACACATCAAAGGATGCGAACCTTGGCCGAACACATACAGCTCTTCGGGATTGGGCGAGCAGTAGCTCGTGCCTCGGTGAATGCCGAATGTGTGGAGCCGCCTTAACGAAGAGACAAACATTTCATCGCCGAGGAGAAGGTGACAACATGCTTCAAATTTCTGAACACTTTTTCAAGCCCAATAAGGCATAATGGGTGCCGGATATCTACGTTGTGCGATATTTATGTAGGCAGATTTTCCTGGAAGTCTTTCACTTAAACAATTGCAAAAGCTTGTCAGTCCAGCGAACTCAGTACGCTCATTAGTGTCTGCTGGTGATTTTTCATTAGGCAGCGGCAAAAGTTGAGTCAATGTATGGGCTTTCCTGCTCCGCGTCGCGCAGGGACGCATCCGGCGCAAAAATTCTGCCCACTCCTGGTATTAAGGGCGTCAGAGGTAGAATTCATCATCTACAATGTCGGTTTTAGTTTTCCTACTGACAGTTGGTGCACTTAACATCCTACAAAAAAAATTCTTCAAAATTCCGCCGTCAGCAACAATGCACTTGTCTACTCATATGATAGTAAAGGAGTGGAGGACTTTGGAGCTTGGGGAGTATTTGGACTCTGGATATGCTGTGTGTCACAAGCACTTGTTCACCAAACACAAATTAGTGGAACAGTGAGATGTGCAGCAACTATTTAAGTGCTCTTTGTTTGGCGCAACTATTTTAATAATGTTTTCCTGCTCCTCATGTTGGTGAGCTCATTAAGATAAAAAACGAGTTTTGGGTAGCGTTCCTGTCCCTGTTCTATGGCTCGACAGCTCGGTTGGGCCTTGGCTGCCCAGCGGTGACCCAGCATCTCCACCATGGGATAAGGGGTTCGTGTGGTTAACACGAAGACATCCACCAGGGGAGGTGGCTTAGTGCATCAACTGGTACCACTGATGTGCCTATAACCGGGAGGTCCTAAGTTCGAGTCCCGACAGTGGCAGGATTTTCGGGACTAGCTTGTCAGCTAGGTCGAATGCAATTGCTGTCTGAAGGAGAGTTCTAGCTCCCGGCTGCTCTGATCGGTAGTTCTCCGTGGTTTCTCCCATCAACACCAGGTGCCGAAGCAGTACCCTAACAAACGGGCCACGAACCACACGCGATCTTTCCTTCGTCTTTCCTTACACACACTTATATACACTACACTACCACACATGCCGGGAGACCGGTCGGGAGCGTAGAGCGTGTCCCGGTTGGAACCGGCAGACATGTTACTGCTTGTCCGGCTGAAGCGGTATGCTGCTAGTGGGAGGTACGTTGTTAAGGGGAAATACCGATAGCCGAAGGAGTCGCTGGATCTCGTCGTCCAGTTAGGGAGGATCACAGCCACCTCCCTAAAATTCACTACACTACGGGACTAATGACCTTAATAGATAACGCGCACGAAATTACTAACAACCAACCAACGAAGACATCCCTTCACCTTATGTACTGGTCTTCATAAACTTTCTCATCGTCACACAGCAATAGATACTGGGACATTTGTAAGGAAAGCGTACAGGTGTAATTTGGTTCGACTGGGAATCGAACCCGGATTTGCGCCGTGGAAAGCGAGCACGTTAATCAACGAGGTACCGAGGGAGGCAGGTAGCGTACCACGTTTACGAAGTGTTCTTAACACCACGGAAAACACTCTTACGATCCGAAATTCTGCGCAGTCACGTTTGACTCGGTCAATGAGATTCCGTGTTGCCGCCAACCATCAGTGTCTGATGACTTTGTCAACCAATCAGATGCAAATGTTACATGCGCAACATTGATATGATGATAACCTTCGTCCACTCTGCATTCCATAGAAAGTAGTAACATTCTGTGCCGTTCTCTATAAATAAATGTGGTTGATGATGTGTTCTATTGACTCGTGTAGTGTTGACACTGATAATAAATTACTTTCTGCCTAGTTGTTATAAAAAATGTGGACCATGTTAGCATGTGTGCATGTATGATAATGATCTTATAAGTAATGCGACATCACGGAATAAAATATGTTTATGTTGCTATTGCCTGGACATAGGCACTACGTGTGTTGATTAGTATTTCAATTTTTTAATGAATTTGATTTGAAGGTTTGATGATTATTAGGGGTATTTATTTCGTTTCGTACATATAAACCATAAAGAACAGCATGGCCGTAAATTCATAATTTTTATAAAAATGATGAATGATAAAATGTTGAAGGTTTGAGTACGTTAGAAGAATTAACATAAAAGTGATATGTTGATATTATTTTCCTCACAATGTCCTTATTTACAGTTTCTCAATTATTTCTGGAAATGAAACTGCGATTTTGCTTATATTATTGTCAACAACAAACTCTCTCATTCACTCGTACACTTTCTCACTCGTACACACGTATTCCCCAGGCTGCACTTCCTGGTTGGGTATTCGAACAGTCTCTTCCGAAGTACGTAGTACGTTGTTTAAAATTCAGTTCGTTTTAACACAATCCAAATTATCTGAAGTTCGCGTGCGTTGCGATAGGTCACTTGTCGTAGAAGACTGGCACCTTGTTTCAACACGATCTGGGCTGCCCGGGTGTGTAAATGTGTTTCAACACGTTTGCTCATGGAATATTTTTCTTCGATTCTGAAAGAAGATTTGTTGTTCTTGTTGAACTTTCTTGCATGTTGAATGCGCATTGATGTTTCATAATCAATTGTTACATTACGTCAATTGATGTAACGAAAATAATGAATCGAATACATGGAATACAATTTACAATATATCGCTTATGTGATAAATTATAACTACTTCGGTTTCCTGAAACTTGTAGTGTGGAATTCAGAAATATAGACAATGTTAAAATCATCATGGAATGCCAGTCAGAGAGAGCTTGTTCAGAGCAGGGTTTTGATTGATTGATTGATTTTTCGTGTTTCCGGGCGCGTCAACTGTTATGGTCATTAGTCCCGTTAGTGTAGTGCATGGTTTTTCTCGGGAGATGGCGGTGATCCCCCGCCGGATGGCGAGATCCGGCGCCGACCTACCGTCGACTAGTGGGGTTTCCCCCTAACCAGGACTCTCCCTCCAACGGGGCACCGCCCTAGCCGGGACAAGCTCTAAGCTCCCGACCGGTCTCCCGAGATATGTGGTAGTGTAGTGCATGTTAGTGTAAGTGTGTGTGTAAAGGGAGAGGATAGGACAAGGAAGAGGAAGGACAGATCGCGCGCGGTCCGTGGCCCGTACTACTCCGGCATTCGCCTGGTGTTGATCGGAGAAACCACGGAAAACTACCGATCAGAGCAGCCAGCCGCTAGAATTCTCCTCCAGATAGCGACTGAATTCGACCTAGCTGGAAAGCTAGTGTTGAAAATCCTGCCGCCGTGGGGAGTGTAACCTAGGACCTCCCGGTCAGAGGCGCTGCAGTGATATAAGTTGATGCACTGAGCTACCACTCCCGGTAGCAGGGTTTTCTTTCTTCCCGTGCGGCTTTTCATACATATTTGAAGCCAAAGGTTTTGATGAGCAGATGAGTCCACAGACATAGTCGCATCTGCCGACTTATTACGGTATATGTGAACGTTAAACCCAGTACTATTTAAAAGACCCCTAAAAATTATGGAATAATTCCTTAATATGACTGTGACTGTGAGAGACTGTGACAATTGAGTTTGTCTTTGCCTGATAAAGTGTAAAATATAAACCCTATGTTTCCTATGTGACCCAATAAGTTTCTTTAGCTTCCAAGACAATGTTTTATGACGCGAATAAAATCGTAATTAGACTTCAAGATAATAAAACATTTGAAAGCGGCCCATAACAATCATTGCCTCAGTGTTACTGTTCACACGTATCTCATTCATTTGCAGACATCGCATCCATAATTAAATCCGAACAAATTATCCTCCAGATCTCTTCATGCATATTTCCGCACGGGAGCGTTAGCATATCGTTTTTCCAGCAGCACACGAACGCTTTGTTCGCAATCATGTTCGAAGGTTCTTTCTCGCACTGACTATCTCCGCCTTCGAAACAACTCCCCCTTCCCATTTCACACCCTCTAATTCAAGCTAATCTCCACTCGCACCACCGGCCACAGCTCCCTCTCCCGCAACCACACCTCTCCTCCCCCCATTCTCTCTCACTTTACGCCGACCAGGACACAGGTTCCTCGTAGGGCGCATTTCCATACTTGAATAATAACTCATTCCAGTTTGTGATTGCAACGGCGGAGGAGTTGGGAACGAAAGTTTCCGTCGACGCTCTCGCAAGAGTAAATTACCGGGAGTGTATTTGACCTACATCGGAACAAAGAAAGTTTTGAGGGGGCCGAAGAGGGTGGGGGGAAGGGGAGAAGGGAGGGGTGCAGCAGGCCGTAATTATTCTGCCGACGGCTCCACCTTTATGCCGGCAGGTAGCAGTAGTTCTCAAAGGGCGGCCGGGGCGGAGCCCGGCCCCTCGCGGTTTGTTCTCGAGGGCTGCCGGCTCTTCGCCCCCGCCCTGCTGCACAGCCCTTCTTCGCGGACCCACTGGCGTCGACGGCGAGATACGCCGCGCTCTCTTTGATATCTGGGTCCTCGGAAAAAGAGGCTCGCTCGCATGTGCCTAATTTACGCTTCGTTGCTTGGAGCTGCGCGCAGCTGGCGGTCGGTGCACCGTCGCTAGCGAGGAGTTTTCCGGTTAAATGTTAATCGTGCACTGCATTCATTGTGTGGTTAGAGAGATCAGAAGTGCGTAAACCTACATAGAACACGTGTTTCGTATAGAATAATCAATTTGAAGAAACTGTCATTGAGTAAATACAAATACTGAAGGTACATAGTACATATTAGCACATGTAGTACTTTTCGATTTTAACCTTTCTTAGTTCTTACATTTGTGCGATGTAATCGCAGGTGTCCAGCTGGTTTCTGAATGAATCTACGAGTGCACAGGGTTGCTGTGGGAATCTGAGGTTCGAACAAAAAATTCACGGTCGCCGGAGACAGGCCCGTGTACGAACTGTCATTCGCGGAGCCCACCTACCGATTTTCTCAGGAGGCGATGTTACGTGGGGTGAGCCGTGACGTCAGAGGTTGGCGTGCGGGGCCCGCAAAACACCAAAACAGAGGTGGGAGGTGATCGTTTGTACGATGAGACGGCAGTCGCACCAGCGCTCCTCTGTTTCGGTCACCGTCCGATCGTCCGAATGCTCGCTTGGCCACCGCCCCGCCCACTCAGTCGCCTCCTCAACCGCCTCGCCGTCCCTACTCGCTTGGCTGACTGCCACACACGCCAACAGGCGCCCGTGAACCGAACGTCCCTGGACCGGTCCGGCACACACGGACTTGGCGGTTGGTAGTCCCTTGTCCTTCTCCAGGTTGCTGCGAACAAGCTGGAATGTTTGGCTCTATGGCTACTACACTTATGTTGATGAGGTGCGTGTCGACCAGCCGACTCCTCTATTAGTCCCAAGGGTAGTAATCGAGATGGATCCCCTGCTGGGTCCAGACTCAAACCGTCCGCCACGCGCGACATGTTACGTGCGTACAAGCTACGTTCGGGCCTGTCATTCCCACAGGGGGAGATTGCGGTCTCGTAGGCGGTCACGAGTTATAGACGACCACTTTGACCCTAAACTTTACGGTGCAACTCACATCGTTAGCTTCACGGTGAAAACCGTGAGTAGACATATGCTAAGCTTCCTGTTGCCGGGCTTGCCCAATAACTCACCAGTTGGGCCCCCTTAGGTTGGATTGGGCTAAGGACGTTCGTATAAATATCCGGATCCCACATATAGAAATCCAGACGGGGAAAACGAACACCCCCTCCCGTCGGGTAGCCTAGGTTCTAGTGATACACACGTCAATAGCCTAAGGTGTAGGCAGTGAGGAGTCGAGAAAGGGACCCCGAGTCACCCGGTCCTTAGTTCGAGTGGTCCCCTAATGGGCTCTTGGCTTCGTCGTGGCAGTGACCCTACACTGGGCAAAGAAGAGGGACTTGTTGGCGGCGCGTGTGAGTAGCGCATTGTTTGGACTCCGGTACTAGCCTTGACAGCTAGGAGTTGAGTTGGTAGAGCGTCTCATTTTATGGGGAGGTTCTGTGAGGGCAAACGGCGTTCCGGCGGGATCCGGATATCAACCTGTTGACGTACTTGTGGGTCGGCGGGGAGGGGGGTGAGAATAAAAGCGAAATGCTTAGGTTCCCACCCTTGACTTCACACCCCCTCGTAGAACAAAGAATTGTGTGGGGTGGTAGCCCACGCAGGGTGTAGACTGGCCTGTCAGCACCTCAGTTACTCCATCTCTCCTTTCTTAGGACGACCAGCCGGGTAAAGAACTATATCACCGTACTAAGGGAATGCACATTTGTAATGACATTAATAACCAACCTGGTGTTATGTTTTTACCCGAAACAAACTCCCCTCCCTTGTTTCATCACGATACTTTCCTTACGCTTAGCTTGCGCTGTCACCGTTGCTCTGTAGTTCAATGCCCTGCACCTTACTAATTGACACCCAGTCACGTATTGCCATTGATTTTCCGTTATTTATTTATGATAAGTTATTTTTCAGAAGCTTTTCTTTAGGAATCTGTTTCGTAGGATGAATATCTTACCATTGATGCAAGTTTTGTTAATAAATTGTAACTTTTTGAACTATAATTAATAACACTATGGACACATGATTTTTAAGGTTTTAGTTTCACTATTTATGTGCGTGTATAATATTTTGTTTCCGTGCCATAGAGATATTTTTCCAAAATTTGTGTAAAATAAAATGTTAGGTAAAGAAGAAGACCATGTTCAAACCGGGCTCAGTTAGCACCGACTAATAGGAAGATGATTTCCGGGAACCGGTGGCCAGCCGATGTAGGAGGGAGTAAGGTTTCCAATTAAACATTTTCTCCGAAATTGTAGTCTAAGCGGCATTGTAGTCTAAGCGATCCTGGCAGGTCAGAGAAGTAACTTGACTCTATTCTTAAAATATCGTCGCATCCACAATTATTCGTTAGGACATCAGTAGCCGTCATTGCTTCATAAAGCTGTTAGCGGACATCCGCGCCGCTTATCTACCCTCCGCATCTTCTTTGCGCGTCCCAACATTGGGCGTGCATTCAAGTTTAGGCATATCTGAGTTGCATTGCGTTGCAGCAAATTGAATAAAATAAAAGACGAAAACAATGAAATATGAAAATTTAAAATTATATAAAACCAATAGAAGTACTTATGAAAAAACTAAAATCTTACAGAAAAATTAATAAATGTATATATATATATATATATATATATATATATATATATATATATATATATATATATATATTCTTCTGGAAATATATTCTTCTGGAATGAGGGTACTGCGCTCAAAAAAGGAAATGGCGATAACAGAAACAATGTTAAAATTTTGTTGTTTGCTTTTAAGCTTCTTTCGAGTAACATGACAAAAAATAAGTTTGTAATGTTGGTTGTATTGCATTTTATCCATATCAAAGTCAATTTGAGTGATTTGTGTACCAGATAATTTATGTATTTAATTCAAGCATTTATATTGGTTACTATTTCCCTAGAGTCGATTCAAAATAGAATAATTTTCAACAATTTAAAAAAACTGTATTCACACAGCAGTTTTGTAATAACATACTTAACATACATACATAAATGTGCCAATGTTGAATTGATTCTATTGTTTTTCTTTTAGAATAATACATCGAGCATATTTCAATTGTATTTTTCATGTTCGTATTCACAACTTCATGAAAAGACTTTATGATATGACCCTATTCAGTACTGAATAGCTTATAGAGGTATTGCGTAAAGCGAGAATTCATTCTATGTTGATATCTTCTTTCTGCCTTAAGTTATGAGTAACAAAGTAACATCCAGGGTCGTATATGTTGCTTTGATAACATTCTGCTTTTGATGTTAGTTTTATCACTGCGGTCTTAACATTGATGTGTATGTAGGGCGTGTACGTTGTGGGCGCTAGTGGAGATGGAATGTGAATGAAAGGGATCGTCCATGCAACGTAGAGAGCTTGCGCACAGCGGGCCTTGCCATTGATTCAGGGCAAATGATACATTCGTCATTACAAGTTCAAAGCACTTCTGAGAATTTCTCGGAATCCATTTCCACGGAACAGTTTTGAAGCACAAGACAAAGCGAGCAGAGCTAAAACATGCTTTAATTTAACTTGGAACATCACATGAATTAATGCAGACAACCTGTGACTGATACATTTTATAACCCGTCAAACCCGGGACTTGCCCCGCAGACATACTCTTCACGCTCTTGTGAAGCAAAATAAAATTTAGTAATACTACAGTTGTAGTTTATTAAATAATACTTGTTAATTCGTGCGGGACTTTTAATTTGTTTGGTAAAGACAAGAGCACTAAATTTAATTCAAATAAAGTGATGGAGTGAGGTAAAAAAAGCATTTTAAACTTTAATTAACAACTAGTGAGAACCCGTCAAAATTTGGCGCTGAGATCTGGGATAAATGTAAAATACTGTACCCAGACTAATGTTCACAATATATTGCATTGTTTGGATCTTGAGGGTATAACGAAGATATTCTGTGATGAGTTCCCAAAATTTTGAACACGTATGGTCCATGACATGATGGCAATACAATATCGGCACAAAAGACATAGCACTATTATACTGAAGGCTATTATTTCTAAAGATTTTTGATGTGTCATCATCTCCTATAAACAACTGTTTGATATCTTCTGGCATATTGCTCGAAGGTATACTTATTTTCCCATTTAAGCAACACAGAGTAAATCGTTTGCAGAATTTCTCTCACGTGGAAAGTACAAAGCAGAACAAAACTGACATTTCATAGACAATGACTCAATAGAAAACGAAATGACCTCACTATCACGACACCTACGCTGACTTTCTCTTTCCCTGCAGTAGTGCGTAAAATAAAATTCTTATAACACTACAAATAGTGGAAACGTGTGACTTAGAACTGCTCCTACTGTAGAAGTTATATACAATGCCTTCGAAGTCGCTCATATTTCAAGTGCTTACTGTTTCTACTGTATGTTATACTTGAAAATTGTTTTTCCGTGAGATGCTGATAAAAAAAACATCCATGTGACGTTTCATGGCATTAGCCTTACACCCTTTGTTCAAGCTTTGAAAATTAGATTGCAAACGATTTCCGTCTCCAACATCAGAAAACTTGGAAATAACTTCCTATCACCTGCGAATACATGTGTCTATCAAATCACTGTAGGCAGTTCATTGAGAAATTAGGTGAAAATCAAGATCTAAGATAAAAATCCTTTGAGTCACCTAAATTGACCTTGATTGCATTCAAAAAGAAACCATTGACACAGACATGTTATAGTCTATTGGTCAGACAGGATTTTTCCTATGAAAACAATATATATTTAATCTACATCATTGAAAAAATATTAAATAATTTATTTGATGGAAATATTTCGAAATTCTTGAAAAATTGTGTGAAGTTGAAATATTGACTGTTGGGAATTGTCCATCGCGTATTGTTTACAACAATTGATTATCTCATTATAGAAGCCAAGTGTAAGTAACAGATAAAAATTCAGTTGAATCACTTGCTTCCTGTTGAAAACGGCAGCTTGCACAAAAATTATAACACTCTAGAATTACAGCGAATATGTGTAAAATGGCGAATGTTAATCAAACATCCATTGGACGTACGGAATCAGAGTCATTTAATTCTTCTTCTCTCCGCAATTAGTGCGTCGGGCCGTGGGTAGAATGAACGGCCCTCTATCCGGAAGGGTCTCATTTCCGTGGCAGGTGCAATGAGCGGAACCGTTTCATTGGCCACGCGTTCTCTCGAGCGCCGGGCGCGCGGGAGCGACATTCATCGAGGACGTGGCGCCGGTGCGGACGCGAGGAAGTGTCCTCGTCGCGGTCCGTTCCGCGCCGGAAATTGGCGGCGGGCGCTTTGCGGTAAACACCGGGTTTATCTTAATTTGCGACGCGGGCTCGCGCCGGAGACTCCCCTCCGCTCGCAGGTGGCGCGGTGGGGACTCTCCTTCCCCGCGCCCCGCCCTGGCTTCGTCACAGACCCGCCTCTCGGCTCTCGCCTCCGCTTTGACCCTCTAGACGCCTGCTCGCAAACGGCGTGGCGGGGATCGTGGAGGCTTGCTGTTGCTTCCCGTTACTTCTGTCCTTACTCGCGCCCCGCCTCGTCCCATCACGGACAACCCCACCGGGAGCGGTAGCTCAGTGCATCAACTGATGTCACTGCAGCGCCTCTGACCGGGAGGTCCTAGGTTCGAGTCCTGACGGCGGCAGTTTTTCAGCTTGGTCGAATTCTGGTCGCTGACTGGAGGAGTATTCTAGCGACCGCCTGCTCTGATCGATAGTTTTCCGTGGTTTCTCCGATCAACACCAGGCGAGTGCCAGGGCAGTACCCTAAGAAACGGGTCACGGACCGCGCGCGATCTTTTCTTCCTCTTCCGCGTCCTATCCTCTCCCCTTACACACCCACACACACACTTACACTAGCTTGCGCTACACTATCACATATTCCGGGAGACCGGTCGGGAGCTTAGAGCTTGTCCCGACTGGGGTGGTGCCCCGATGGTGGGAGAGTCCTGGTTAGGGGAAACCCTACTAGCTGACGGTAGGTCAGCGTCAGATCTCGCCATCCAGCGGGGGAAGATGACCGCCATCTCCCGAGAGAGAGAAAACATGCACTACACTAACGGGACTAATAACCAAAGCCGTTGACGCGCCCGGAAACACGAAAAAAATCAATCGATCAACAACCCGGTCCGCTCTCGCCTCCACTTTGTCACTGCTTTGTCCACCATTTCCTTTTACGACACTTGCTACCTAGCTATGTCCAATTCAGCCACTCGATGGAGGAAAATTCCAGCACTCGGCTACTCTGAACATTAGGTTTCCGTGGTATCTCAGAACAGCACTAGGTGAATCTCAGAGCAGTTCCCTGACAAACGAGTCACGAAACAATCACGATTTTGCCTTCCTATCTCTACCTCTTACTTACACAGACTTACACTCATATGGACTACTTTAGCACAAGAGCCGGGAGCTTAGAGCTTGTCTAGGGTCGGGCGATGGCCCGCTGGCGGGAGTTGCGTAGTTGGGAAAATTCCACAGGTCGACGTGTAGATCTGTGCCGGATCCCGCTATTAAGCGGGGGGGGGGGAGATCACCACTACTCCCTCGATAAAAGAAACATGCACTTCACTTTTAGGACTAATGAACTTAGCGGTTGGAAACACTGCCTGGAAACACTGATCAATTAATCAACCTATCAATCTTCCTTTTTCGTAAGTTCTGATCCGCTCAGCTCCCTACTCCGCATCGGTTCGCTTTCTGCCAAAACTGTCCCGCCCTTTTGTAGCATGGACTTGCCCCGCCCTTCTCTCTAACGCCGCTCAGTTCCTGCCCTGTTTTGCTTGCACTCGCTCGCTCTTGCGCCGCTCGACCTTGCTCCCGTCACCTCCTCACATCCCCGCATTCGCTTCGATCCCCGCTTCCGTATTCTCCTCACTTCCGATCTGATATAACCACTTTCTTTCTGCACCCTGGTTCGCTCCAGCCCTGCAGCCTTCTCTGTCCACTACCTTCCTCTGCTGTCTCCACTTCGCCCCGCCCCTGCTCTTCCCTGCTTCCGGCCTACCCCCTCCCTCCTGCCCCTGATCCATGCATGCTTCTCGGCCCCGCCCCTCTACGTGCAACCTTTCCCTCCGCCTCAGTCGGGATGGATTCCCTCGAATTACTCAGCATCCACTTCCTTCCCAGATGTCAGGAGCCGTTTTGAAAGCCGTGCCCAAACTTCCGTTCTGCTTCACTCCGGTGACGACGGTGTGAATCGCTTTCTTCCATTCCTCCTTCTGCAACGTAGCTCACGGTTTGAATGAGTCCGCATTTCCGTTTTACTCTTTGAGATATCCTTCTCTATTTTGAAGATGTATGTATTTTTGAAATATTCTTTTGCATTTTGTAGGTCTGTTTTTTTTGTTTTATGAAATTAGTCACGTATGGTTCACATTCAACATACGATTACAATCAAACCAATTTATTTTTCCTTCTGTTCACTTCACTTCTTGTTGCAACTCGGCTTACATTACATCATTCACGTAGCTCCCTGAGGGCGCCCCAGGTCATTAATTTACGCAGTTTGTTTCCAGCCTTCTTGATGCATCAATTCAAACACTTCATGCTTTCACCACTGGAGTTTACTCATGCGCCGAACCTCACCCACGGTTCCAATTCCTCTTACACAGCATACCCCTCTACATTCTCTATTCTACTCTCTCACACTGTGTCTTTCCCTCTGTCTCTGTCTGTTTCTCTCTCTCTCTCTCTCTCTCTCTCTCTCTCTCTCTCTCTCTCTCACACACACACACACACACACACATACTTTTCCGTGCTTTTCGCACTCGTTGCGCCATGCTCGTTCGCGGGCCTGCTGTTCGGGATTCACGATTCCATTTTCTGTTCGACTGCGCGCCCGGAATGCGCCTCTACCCTCTTCCCTTTCTCCCTCCCCTTCTCCTCCCCCTCTCTCATCCTCACCCCTCCCAAATCCTCTTCACTCCATTTTTCGCTCCGATCGTCGAGGTTTTCAAAGCGCTCTTTACACGCGCTTCATTGAGACGTGTGTGCCCGGAAACACCACCACTTAATCTTCCCCTCCTCCTCCACCTCCTCCTGCCAAACCGCATCCTTGTCCTCTTCCTCCCCCGCCCTTCCCCCTCGCCCAGTTCCCACTCAAGCGCAAACGCGCGCACTCTTTCACACAGTGTTACCAACTGCTGCGATGGTGACGCATCCGTAGCCCGATTGACTTCATTGCTAACAATTGGCGCTGCCTCCATTGTAAGCAAAAGCTTTTCAGAAGGAATCGTTGCGAAATTACGCTATGCACACGTGTAAGTATTGAGAGTTGGTTTCAATGCAAGCGAAATACAAAGAGTTTCAACGCCGTTTCCTGGATTTGCTAGGTGCTCGTGCCAGCCGCGGAGAATCCTAAGGATGGATTGTTAGGTAAAAAAGTGAGAGGACGGTCGTGACAACCGTTAACGTCAGAGACGAAATCGAGCGAAAGTTTAATATTTTATTTTTTACAGTTGAGAGCGGCATTAATTTACCTAAAGATAAATTGCACGGCTGTAGAATCCAATTGAATAATTCAAAGTAGTTCAGCATTAACGGATATATAGTTCTTTATTACGAAAAATGAAACTTCATTTAAAGATAATTAAAATGTGAAGAATTAAACTTTAGTTCATACAATTTGTAATATGATGAGTGTAGTACAACTATTTGTTGGGAAACAAATACTCTAAGAACACTTTTTAAGGACCGAATTATATTGAATTCAAGCCATTGATTAATTATATGCCATTACTGTCTTCATATAAAATTTTTCTATCGAAACAAGCTATTTTTGAAATTTAGGTACAACTTCAACATTGTGCTTGATAATATGCTAGCAACATACGTGTACCCTTCATTGAATATATACACAACTGTAACATACACAAAAAACAACAATAAAACAAAACAATAAGGCAATGTTCTTCTTTCTTCTCAATGATGTGCGGGAAAAGAAACATGCTAAATTTTGATATCCTTTTTTAAGAACACCTCACTTGTGACATCAACCATTACCTGAAATTTGAAGAGCGTTTGAGAATCTTCTCTTGTCGAGCATTACCATCCACGAGCCAAAGCAAAGTAACACGTCTGAAGAAGAAAAAAAAAGTGTTCGTGTTAATGATTTTGTGGCGTTAGCCGTGCCCGCCCGCCCCCCTCTTCCAGCAGATTCTCTTCGGTTCCGCACCCCCTTGACGCGATCCGCCTTTGAGAGAGCGCCGCTAGCAAAGTTCGGAAACTCGCACAAGGGTTGGGACCTCCATTAGTTTCCGACGCTTAGACAAAAGCGCCGCGCCTCGCGAATGGAGACGCGTCGTTTCACTGTCACCGCTCCACGACAGGCGCGCCCCATTGAGCTGTCCCGATCAAATAGTCTCTCTTAATTTCAAGCCGCAAAATTATTTCGCCCCAACCCTCGCCCCTCTGTCTCCCGTGTCTGGCTCGTGTTAAAAAGACCTCTAAATATTAATGGAGTATCCTATTGAAATCCAATAAGAAGGTTTGGTTGTTAAGTTCTTTTCTTTTCGCTCAGGGTTATTCTCGAAAGTTATGAAAGATGTAGAAGGTATTAAGCTTTTTGAACAATTGGGGTGAGAATCACGAGATGGGTAGGAATCAATCCCTATGAAAGACGGTCTTTGAACCACCAAGGCTTTTCGGAGTAGAAGCATTGTCTTTTACTCATGTAGTCTTCTGAAATGAATTATTTTACTACGTTTCTTTGGAATTCTATTGTTCATGGGCAGTTTTACTCAAAATTTTCTTTTGTGTTTTTTCTTCTAAATAAAGAAACCCCTTTTTTGTTGTGTGTTCCTCTTACGATTTCACAACGTACAGAGATACTGAGGAAAAGAAGTAAACCGACCATTAGAATCAAGATTCTAAAAACATTACAAAAGTTACTGGATATTTAATTCTGATTAATTGCAAATAATAGTTACAACATTCACATATAAGTGCTTTTGTGCCTCATCGATATAAATTGAAAGGATGCTTGTAAATGTTTAAAGTTACTCTTTATTTGAATGTTCATAGAAATGTACTATGCTAATAATCCACATTTAACTTTGGTACATAGAAATAGTTTTCAACTGTTGACAAGCTTTAGAGTTTACAAAGTATCTAAAACACACGTTACCGTGAATGTTGTGCGTACAGGTAGCCACGTTCATGCAAACAGTTTTCTGTTATTACAAACAAAGTGGCGCGCATAAAATCAATCATTAACTCTTTGAAGGGAAAATATAAATTAGAAAATAAATAGAAAAGTAGAACTTTCTCGTTATATTTAGAGCAAACATTTTGTTGTGTCCTTCTTGCTAAAAATATAAAGTATTTTTTCTCTGTGGGTGGGGATGTAGAGGTGATACGAATATTAACTTCTTGTATTTTCAAACTAGCTACGCTTATCACTAAACAAACGGGCAATTTATTCATGTACTCGTACAGATGCAATTCTATGGACGCAAATGCGGATCTGTATAACTGAGGTAATACTGATTGCAGATACTTTTTAATAGATATGAACTTTAGAAATGAAAATAAAATGAAATTGCATTGAACACTTATATTTAATTATGCTTTTAATATATTTTATTTCAGATTCAGAAAGTATCATGTCAAAGATATAATTTTCGTGTACAATATTAATTTTCTTGACAGAAAATTATTTCATTAAATTAATTTTCTTTCTTTCCGGCAGCAAAAACTTTCTTCATATGAAAGACACTGCAAGAACTAAGAAAATGAAGAAATTTTAAGAATGATATTATAAAAGTAATTTTCTAATACCATTACTTGAAACATTTTAATTTTAAACAATGAGAGCAAAATATAATTCCAAATAAGTTGAACTTTCTGTGATATTTATAGAAGAAGTCAACCATTTGTGTATAAAAAATCAACACTTAATTGCATAGTATATTTTCTTATAAAAATGTCCAACCATCGTGTGTACTAGTGTGTTCATGTCATTCAATCTGAAAACTTAAATACTATAAAGTAAAGTGTTGCAAACTTCAGTTAAAATGTTCCAGATACAACCATTGAAAGTTAATACTAAAATATAAAATGATATTAATAAAAATAATACTAATGATATTACGTATATCATTTAAATTATATTTGCCACACCTTCCCTGAAATATGTTTTGGTTTCTCAATATAGCCAAGGAAAATTATTCTAATGTTTAACACATCTAAATCATGATTCTACTTTTTTATTTACTTGTACTTCCTTCCTTTTTATTTACTTTTATTTACTTACATTTTTAGGTTTTCTGTACACACATGCAAAAATAGAACTTCACGGTATACTCTTTCAGAAAGTACTTAATTTTCTCAATGTTTAGTTCTTATGATTAATTATTTAAACAGATATTCAGATCCAAATTGAACTAATTTGAGGAATTTGTGGAACATTGTGGAACTAATTTTGGTGATCGGAGTTTCAATTTTTCGCACAAATAAAAAAAAACCTTCAGTAAACTTGGAGTTCTTAGTTAAAAGATAATGTTTTTCAAATATCCCGATTGCTCTCGCCCTTCTACAATAATACGTCATTATAATATTTATACGTCAATCCTATGAAGCACATGTGCAACGATTGGGGATCCTATGATTCATATTATACTGTAGGTGTTGGACACGTAAAGAAAACGTGCTTTAGCACTTGTTGGTTTCATACGTGTTCAACATCTGATTCATACTTGCGATTCAAATTAACAACTCATCATTTCAGTAACTGCTATCTCCAAATCTGCTTTAACTATGTGAAACATAACAGTATCACACATGTTGCGATAATAAAAAAAATTTCAATGTGCAATTGTCAAAATATCTTATTACATCCTTCCCTTACAGACAATTGGGCTAAGCTTGCTCTTGGCAAATTACGCTCATGCTGAAATGTTTATTCAGCACCAGCTTCCGTTGCTTTTTGCCATTACAACCCAGCGTCTGAAGTAGTGCAGCTGCTCCGCAAGCGACACATATTTCGTGCGGCGCCGCCCGTTTCGTTCTTTAAGTTAACGGAAGGCGTCTTCTGGGCTCCGGAGTGGCGCCGCGTCGTGTCGTAAGCGCGACTAAGGAGCTCCGGGGGAGGGGGAAGGGGCGTGAGGATTGCGGAGCAGAAACACACGGCGCCGCCGACACAACAGCGCCTTGAATAAGAGCAAAAGAACGCAGGAGTAAGTCGGAGTGTACGGCGCCTCGCAGTTGCACTCTGGCAGAACGACGCGCGAGAGGGGATGAGGCACTGGGAAGAGTCGGATTGCGTCTGGCTGCCGGCGGAGGGTAGAGGGGCGGACGGACGAACGGAGGGCGGACGGACGAACGGAGGGCGGACGGACGAACGGAGGGCGGACGGACGA